>JAJGRW010000522.1:1105177-1244458 GCA_025461045.1 Carex parvula | reverse complement strand
CCTCCTAATTCCAATCCCTTTTTTTTTTTTTTCAATCACGTTCTTTCCAAATGCAAACACACCATTTTTCACTCAAATTAGACATGTAGTTTTTGCTGGAAGTTTCTGTTATACTTGATAAATTTTCTCCTATTACTTCCATTTTGGGAAACTGATCACATTTTGAGACTGAACACTATTTAAACTTTCTAAATTTTTTTTTTTCAAATTAAGATTGCATGCTGTTCTTTTTTTTTCCACACATCAAAGCTACTGAGTTTGAATACTTACCAAATTCAAAGATTACTTTTGTTTTTTTCCACATGTGAGTCAAAGCTATTAATTTTGGAAAAACTGGAGAATACTTTTATAAAACATGCCAGTATCTGCTCTATTATATATATAGTAGTAACATTATCTGATTCTGATGGTATCCTGAACAGTGGGGTTAAATAAATGAGGATCTGATCCGAGAACAGGCTTATTTAAAAATGAAAATAAACCAACCAACAAACACTTGGCTACTGTTAGTGAAGTTTCCATTCAATCTACATCGAAAACTCAACAGTTATATTCGCGCCGGCATCGTTGAAATGTGGTAGAAACATTTTGAGAAGTATCTGTGAGGGTATATTGACATAAATGTATTTTTTTTATTAGCAACGGAAGTATCCACGAGGGTATACCGACATTATGCTGTCCCATTCTTGTAGTGACAAGGGTTCCCATTTCCCACTATTTTGGTTGTCTTTTTAATCTTATTTTGAGCAAAAGTATGAGATGTCATTTCTCCAAAATTAAATAGTATATGGTTTCCATTTTTTTTTTTCTAAATTCAAGCTTATGCCCAATAATTGGCCTACCTGTTCCTAACACTTTAATAAAAGGTTTTGGTTTTGTTAGTAGGATAAGTACATGTTATTAGTTTTTAGTTTAGAAATAATTCAATCTACCACTAATATGTTTCTTCTTTTTTTGTGTTTTGGGAATAATTTGAGTCAAATTAAGTTCACAAATCAATAGAGATATAATACAGGCTGTAGTTATTACATAATTTTTAGCCCACTAGAAGGAAGGCCCGTTAAGTTAAATTTGGCCCATAAATACGAGACATATCTGGTTTATTTAGTTCTCTCCCATTTTGTGATGTTTATGTACTCCAAAACAGCAAAAATAGTAAAAGACCCAAAAATTAATTTGGGAAACATTGGTTTAGATTTATTGGGCTTGATTCTTGTGAAATAGTAGGCCTTAGAAATTGGATTTGTTTCAAATTTTAGTCCCACTTTCAATACTTCATCTCGTTCTTAATGTCAAGGTACTAAGGTAGGGGTGGGTGTTGATAGGATCCGGTTTATTTAGTTTTCAATCTAATGAACAAATTTGTGATTATATGGTTTGGTTTTTCAGTTGACATAGTTTGGTTGGGTTGAATTTTTAAATTACTTTGTATTTTTTTATGTTTAATTATGTTTAATCTCTTTTATTTCAATTCAATAAAAGAAGCTTAAATTACTTGATAATTACTTGAATTACTTCAGTTTATTATATTTGATTCGGTTTAATCTTTCATAATTTGGTTCGACTAATATATATATTAATATTTATTTTATGATTATTAAATGTATTTGTGTTTATATTAAGTTTTGATCTTTTGAAAAAAGAAATATTTCAGTTCAATCAAATAAACCCAAATTTACTTCGGTTTTTTTTAATTCAATGTTATCGGTTGACAATTTTAATTCGATTGGTTCGATTAGAATTTTTAAATTGAAATAACATTTTAATTTGATTATTTTAGTTTAATTTTAATCCAACCGATCATTTGAAAACCCGTAAGTGAAAGTTGTTTCTCCTCATGAATAAAGAAATACAATATTAAGAAATCAGATAAGAGATTTGAAAGCAACACTAACCGACTATGTCAACTGTGATATCTCTTTTTGACGCTATTTGGTGCACTGCTGTGGTTCTTCTGTGGTACCAAATGTGTGGACTTGCTGTGCTTAGTTTCATCTATACACTATTTGAGCGAATTTTAAGTTTTAATTACAAAATGTCAATTAAAAAAAAAAGTTAGTCTAAGTTTATGGGACCATTAAGCCCATGACAGAGACATCCATAAAAAAATTTAATTCAAGCACCTACAGTAAATAATTAGCAATTGAGCTAGAATGAAAAAATAAAGACTGGTACACTGACACAAACAGTGTTTTAATTTGAGCCACAAAAGAACCAAGAACAGTATATTTCTTTCTTTGATTATACAAAATACAAAAGAAAGAATTATTGTAATGCAACAAGGGTAGTGGATTTGGTGAGGTCCCATGGATTCTCTACCTAAACTCTGCCTAAATTACAGCCAGACTCACATGCTCTCTCTCTCTTTCTCAAATTCACTAAAACAAATCAAATTAAGCATCCCAATTTCCTCAGTCAAACAATTAGTCAAACTTATCATCTTCTAATTTCATTCATAAGTCATATATAACCACCAAATTTATCAAATCAACCCATACATATTTTCTTCATCACACATGGCCTCTATCAAATCAACCTTATGTTTCATTCTCTTTGCCTTTTCTCTTCTCTCCTTCTTTTCCTTTATCTATTGGCCATTCCATTGCAACTCCACCTCTTGCAACTCCATTTCATGCATCCCCACCTCCTTCTCTCTGATCTCTGCACAACCAAATCACAACCCTCTTGACCTCCTCTCTTTTTCTTCTTCATGGAATCATCTCTCTTTTCCTTCAAATCCACCACCCAAAACCCTCAAAATCGCATTATTTGTCAAACGCTGGCCCAAACGCAACCTGGCAGGCGGTCTCGAGAGGCACGCACTAACCCTACATGTAGCCCTAGCTAAGAGAGGCCACCAAATCCATATATTCACCACAAACTATCCTAATGAGACACTAGTTAACATGTTCTTTCATGTGACGCCACCGACTAAAGCCGGGTATATAAACCAACCGTTAGCGTGGGAGCAATTCAGGGTTCTCAACTCGGATAACCCGTTCGATGTGATCCATACCGAAAGTGTTGCGCTATACCATGCACGTGCACGTAACTTTTCGAATTTGGTGGTTTCATGGCATGGTATAGCTTACGAGACCATACATTCAGATATTGTACAAGACATGTTACGTGGGCCCGATGAGCAAAGACAAAAGGTGATTACTGAAAGAATTGGTAAGGTAATAGATGAGGTTAAATTTTTTCAAGATTATGCACACCATGTTGCCACTAGTGATCATGTCGGTGATGTACTAAGAAGGGTTTACATGCTCCGTGAAAAACGGGTGCATGTAATTGTCAATGGCGTTGACGAGAGTGTGTACAAATTGGATATACCAAGAGGGAAGGAGTATAGGGAAAGGATAGGGGTACCCCAAAATGCAGCGCTTGTGTTCGGGTTGGCCGGAAGGCTAGTGAAGGACAAGGGACATCCCTTAATGTTTGAAGCAATTAAACAATTATTTGAAGAGAGTGATAGCTTTAAAGAGAATGTATTCTTCTTAGTGGCCGGCGATGGGCCGTGGGCTAGTCGGTATAGCGAATTGGGGCCCAATGTGGTCGTGTTGGGCCCACTGGAACAGTCTGAGCTAGCCAGTTTTTACAACTCAATTGACGTGTTTATAAACCCGACACTTCGGGCTCAGGGTTTAGATCACACGACTATTGAGGCAATGATGTCTGGCGTCACAGTGGCTGTCACGAGATTCGCCAGTATAACCGGGTCACTGATCATGGGGCCTGAGGCAGGATACACATTTTTACCAACGGTCGATTCACTGAAGAGGTGCTTGTACCAAATTTGGGAGGATGGCAAGGTGACGACTAAGAAGAAAGCAGAGTTTGCTAGGAACAGAGCTGTTAGGCTTTTCACGGCAAGTAAAATGGCACTGGCTTATGAGAGGTTGTTTCTCTGTGTTGCTTCAAGAAATGAAAATAAGGGTGAAAATGATTATTGCAAATATCAAAGTATGAGGTGAAATTATTAACTGACAGATTATAATGTGAAGAGCTGCTAATTTTGTCCCGGGAAATGTTGAAAGTGTTGTGGGACCCACAGTGCAGAGAAGCTAACCTGAACCAGAGCACCGAAGTTCAAACAATGAGAAACAAAAAAAATCAATTTGAAACAATATGAAGAGATAGTTTTCATAATTTTTTTGTTTGCTTGAAAAAAAATGTAGGGATAGTTTTATAGGGGGCAAAGATGAATGTGATTGAATTGAGTTTATAGGGGGGTTAAAGATGAAGAGATAATTTGTAGTGTTTAGAAAGATAATTTGTAGTACTTGAAAGAAAATTCAACTGTATCTTCTCATAATCTTGTTAGATTTTGATCAACAATCATGGAGCCTGACAAAATTACAAAATAAATCTGCTGCATGTTATTCAAATGGAATAACAGGTTCCTGTTATTCAGATCCCAACCATTCAATTTTTTCCATGTGCGGAACTTAATAAAAATATTTTTTCATGCACAAGTCTCAACGAATTTGAATGGTTGAAATCGGAATAACAGGAACCTCTTATTCTACTGTAATTAAGAATTACAAAGTCAAAATACACTTGACTCTCAACTGAATATTATGATCATCAGTTCCTTCTCAATTAAAAATCGAACATCCACCCATCAATACTTTCCTATTTGAATACATATGTCCAAATTTTAGAATTAAATATATTTTATGATCTGATATATTTATTAATCTTTATTGTCATATTTTTAGAAAACATGTGTATTCTTTTTATTTAAATACATATCTCACCCAGTTTTTTCTATTCTTTATTCTTCAGCCCAGCCTTGGTTTGCTCTTTTTTTCCAGCTCAAAACCAAGAGCAGTGCTCTCCATTCCAAAGCTGATTGGAACTGTGCAGTTCCATCCTTTTTCTTTCTCCTTTACTATTTTTTCTTCGCCATTTCCTTCGCTAATGGCCCCCTCCATTTTGCTGGGTTTTCTTGTCTTGTTGTTTCTTTCTCCCATTTTTTTATGGGTCAACACCTCTCCGATACGACATGAACAAGGAATCTACGGTAGGATAAGTCTTTTAAATATTTATTTATTATATTATATATGCATAAAAAAAACATATAATTTTTAAGTCTAACAATTTTCATGATTTGTTCTTCTAAATGTTAAGAATATATAAGTTAAAAAAATATATATACACATATATTAATATTTTATTTTGTAAACACCGCTAAAGCTACCCTATATTAATCATGTTCAAATATTTTATTTTTTATATTAATCATGGTAATTTCTCCAGTGACGAATTCAAATTTATCTCGGGAATAAAGTGTCAATGTAGCCGATCTAGTCCAAGACACATAATTTCTGCCATTGAGCAATGTATTGGTTATTTTTGAGGAATGCATGGTAGCTTCGTATGAGTGTTGCCCCTCTGTTGTCATGCTTGATTCGTGCAGATTTTCTTGTGTTTGGGTTGCTTGTGTTCGGGTTGTTTGTGTTGCTTGAGGCTTTGTTTCAAATTACTAGTATATAATATTGGAAATTATCGGCTTATTAGTATTTTGGCTCTGATACTATGTTATTTTTATAAGATCTAAGGAGAAAAACTCTTTCATTCAATGTTATTGTCTTTCTTTACAAATCTTGTTCCTATTTATGCTAAGAGGCTTACTAGCAGTTACGGTACCATCGGTACTATTCTAATTCCTATTTTATACAGTAGCTGTGTGTACAACTGTATATATCTACTTTCTACTTTATTGCTTTACATATAGTACTACAACAATTAATGCTATGTTTGATCTTGGCCGCTTGATATGATGTACGACTGAGATCAATTATTCTCAAGAAATACTTATCGTACATTCAATTTGTATTAAACTTTAAACTCCGCTATATTGAATAAAAAAAAAAGCTCCCATATAAAACTTGATATGCGTTTATAGATGGCATGATTATAGTTTAATAGGACAATGAATCAATGAGGAACAAAATAACATATTTGAATAATTATTATAGAACACGTCCGAGAAATCACATGATAGACAGTACAGTACAACACATCTGAACTAACAAGGTTTTAAAAATCATAAATTACAATACATCTAAAAGATTCTAAACAAACCAAACAAGATTGTCAAGTTCATCATTAAATTAGTGCTAACCCAAAGATAAGACCGCACAGAAAAATATGCTGTAACAATTCCCAGAAGATGATGTCAGAGAATTGTCCCTGATCCAACGTACGCGTCCTTGAGTATTGGGCATTGAAGTCCAAGGACCAAGGTGGGACTTATACAATCCCCTCCACCCGATCCGCTTCACTATTGGTGGTGCAAGTGACAGAAATCCCCCGTAAGCCGGATTGCTAAACGGAAGTAAACCAAATGAAGCAACCCAAACCAGTATGGTTATTCCCAAATTTACTTGATATAGCAATGTATATATTGCTAAAGCAAAAGCACAGATAGTGGCTTTGGCAGCAATTGCCACCAACCCTACTGAAATATTAAGGCATACTTGACGAAGCTGAATATCTATATTACCTGACCCTGCATAAATAATGCATGCTGTGCCAAACATAGATAATAAAAATGCCAATGAATCTGCAACAATAAAAGCCTTGAAGGCATATTTCCGGGAAAGAATAGGTGTGCCTCTGTTCATGTGGTCATCATTAATATATCCACCTGGCATGGTGAAAATAGCGGCAAAAGTCACCGTTGCCATTAGTACTGAGATAATTCCCAAGTTACGGGTAGTACTGTCGACTTTCTCTATCTCTCTCTTTTCGTCTTTCCTGGGAATTTCCAAATCATCAATGAGATGATCAGCCCGACGAGGACTAGGAAGTGCACCAGTCCACATCATGCAACGAAGTATATTGAACTCTTTATCCTGAATAAAGAGAAATTATAGGCCAAATCAAATAAAATTTCTGCGGGTAGAATACTCATTCATTAAATAATAAAATTCCCTTCTATTCTCTTAGTTAGGTTCTGAATAAAGAGAATTTTTGCAAATGGCTGTTTTTTATGGTCCAGAATTTTCTGAAAAACAGAAATTTAAAAAAAAAATCTAAAATAATAGTCAAAAAAATTTCAAAAAATGTAAAATTTGGTCTCCATTTGAACATTACAAACAAAGATATGAGCGTGAAGTAAAACACATCATTTACTTCATGAAGCACAATAACCCAACTCTATATATAGGAGAGAGATTAGTAGGGGAGATAAAGGTCAGTGTTAATCAAAATTAAAAAAATGAGGTAGATCTGATAATGTCAGAGGAGAATGGGATCAGCAGGTTAAATGGTGCTTCTTTGGTCACAAGGAGTCAAATGATAATATTTATGTTATTTTATATCAAACAAAATGATAAACGAAACAGAGAGTGGTAAAACAGAGACCAACAATTTCAAATGAATTTACAATTTAATATATAGAGGAGGGATCTACTTATAACATTTGAAAGTTCTAACATCTTACAACAATTTGATTTTGCAATTTTCAAAGTCCAAATAGTCGATCCAAACAGTACAACATGAAATCTATATTAAAATGTGTTTGGAGATCAAATTTTACATTTTTTTGAATTTGTTTACTATTTATTAAGTATGTTACAAAACTGTTATTTTTTCACAATTTTGTTAAATACTTAATAAATAGTAAAAAAATTCAAAAAAAATTCCTTCTTGTGGAAAGAGATATTTGAATTATTGGTCATAAGTGTATCAATTTGTCATTCTAAGGTTTTGATATTAAGAATAAGTAATTATATTAAGCTGCTTAGTGTCTATGCTATATATTTGTAACAAAATTTAGCATGTTATTCAATGACAAAAGAAAAACATTTCCTTATAAAAAGGACGAGAAATCATGAGACAGAGAAGCTCAATAGACAAGAGTTTAACTTGGAGAAGGGAAATCACAAGAAAACTAGCATTAGGAATTTCTAATAAGAAGGAAAATGAAATGTAGCCAAAAAGAGGAATAAAAATGAGTTTATGGTCCTTACAAATATGAATCCAAATCCTCGATCCAGCTGCTTTAAAGCAAGATCAACTGGTGTTAGGCCATTTCTGTTCATGATGCTCGAGTACACCATCCTCCTTGATATCAGAAACCTCACAACGTGGTATTGTCCACTTTCACCAGCTAAATGAAGTGGTGTATTTCCTTGATAATCCTTGGCATTGACCATTCTCAAAAAGGTGTGATTACCACGCATACAAACAATTATGTTTCCTTTTCCGCTTAGAATGGCAAGGTGAAGAAAGTTTCTTCCTTGGGTATCAAGCAATTCATCCGAGTCGGGAAATTGCTTTAGCAGCTCCTTAATTGTTAATGCATTGCCACACTTTGCGGCTGTGTGTATGGGAAAAAACCCGTTCTTGTCTGCCATGTAAGGTGCTTTTTTTCTTTCATCATTTTTCAATAAGAGCCGTACAGTCTCAAGATTTCCAACTGATGCTGCATAGTGAAGGGGAGTGCTTTCCAAGTCGTCTACCTTAGTTGCAAGTGATTTGTTCCATTCCAAAAGTGCACGCGTAATTCCTGTTGTTAAGGTTTTTACATAACAGTCAAGGAATGGTGTTAGAATCTATAAATGAATCCATAATAAATCACATGGTTTGGAAACTCGGCCAAGTCAACTCGGTATCGACCGTGTTCGGTCCGAGTTTCACCCGAGTCTCGCGCCCATGCGATTTTTTCAGCAAAACTCGGTTGAAACAGTGTTTGATTCGGTCAAGTCATCCGATTTTCAGGCCGAGTCAACCCGAGTATGGCCGAGTCAACAATTTTTTCAATTATTTTTAAATGCTTACTCAATAAAATGTGAATAATGTCCAATAGATAATGAGCATGAAAGTATGAAACCAAAAACCACCAGCGAATTACTATACGTTCCAAATTCTGGTGGTTGATAAGTGCATTGCAAAAAAACGACTGAAAGGAAAGAACGTGATGGAGCTATTCGCCAATACATACTTCATTGTATCTACTTATAATCATGAATTGACTGCATTGACAAACCAAAAAAAATGCATAAACAATGAAATATTATATAATTGATAACAAAGTTAATATGTTTAATTACACGTAACTATGTTTAAATATTTCCTTTTCTTTTTACAATTATTTTCTGTAACTCTGTAGGACCTTTTTCATTAATAGACAATGCCTGCAGCAAGACTCTTTTATTTGATTTGTGACAATAAAAAGTGTGTTCTATTTGTAATGTTTGTATTACATTATATAATTAGTGGATTATTTGAGTGTAATATTTTTCTTAATATAGTTTTTCTAGAAATTATTTGTTTACTATTTTGTTCTTACTTTTTGGCTACAAAACAAACTTCTGCCAAAGAAATCTGAGTTTCCGAGTCAACTCGGCATATTCTGATTCCATGGTCAAGAACCCGATTCCCATTCCGATTCTGAGTTTCAAAACCATGTAAATCAGATCTAGTTCGAATTATGTCAGAAAACAAAGGCATATATCTAGGAAGGAAATACTAATTTTAATTTATTTGTAATGCATTTAAAATATTAAGCAATTAAAAATAATTAAGGTTTTGGTCTAAAAACATAACAAAATTATGACAGAAAACAATACATACCGGTATATTCTAGCACAGCAACGTGTAGTACAGTTTGTCCTCTTGGTCCCGCACAGGACACCCTGGATCGATCTTTTAAATTTGTGAAGATTTTAACTATGTGAAGCGCATTCATCATAGTTGCCAGGTACAGAGGAGATACCCCTTCCGCGTCAACAATATCAGTTATGCTAGCTTCCGAACTTATAAGCTTGCCCACTATATTCACTTGACCAAATCGCACCGCCTCATGCAGTGCGGTCTCACCATGTATATTTCTTGCTGTGAGAAGGGTCTGCTTTACAGACTCATCTTCAGCGAAAGATATCAAGCTGTCAACCATTGTACAGTTCCCGGCCTTTGCAGCACAGTGGAGAGGTGTCTCTTTTAACTTATTGCATGCCTTCAGCAAGGATCTGTTTCTGAGGTAGACTGCTCTTGCGAAGTCTACATTATTTTCTGTGTTCCGGTTTGAACTAGCAGCAATATGTAATACTGTGTTACCTCCAATTGTTACTCCATCCAATTGATGTAAATCTAGCACAATCAAATTGCAGCTTATTAAGATATGTCTAATTTATTAAATAAATTAATTTTGAGTTTTGAGTAATCCCAAGAAGTTTCTAATTTTCTATGTTGGTCAACGCAAAATACTCTCAAGCATTATTTTAACTCAAACACAGTTTGAAACTTAGAATTATATGCTAAATTAGCTAACAAGAAGCCAGGGATTGAGTCTATATAAACAGGTAGGGTCAATGATGCAAAAAGTGTGGGGCTGAGGCTAGAACTGTTAGTTTTTGGCTCCTGTACCGGAGTCTGGTACGGTTGTAGTTAGTATTTGGACAGTTCAGTCTATGAAGCAAGAGTTGAGTTCTTGATCCCTTACACATGTACAGTTTTGGGTTTTATTCTGGGCAATAGGGGTTGAATTAGGATTCAATTGTCGTAAATACTAATTAAGATCGGATGTTCCTCATCCCAGTTGAGTTCCTCATCCCATGTTCTAAAACAAAAAAAGAAGTTGCTAACAAGCAAAAGAAAAAAAAATCTCCATTAAACAACCAGAGAGAACAATATATAACATAAATACATCATCCTCTTTACAAATAAGATGTTTCAAGAGGTCCATTTACTTCATAGTCCATAATATTACGCAGTACTACGTGATGACTAAGAAAATCACCACTATAGCTAACTTATTCACTTATCACTTATCAGTAATGACGACATTGGAAGTTAATTAAGGAAAACTGAAAAAAGGGACATCTTACCAACTTCCCGTCTGTTGTTGGAGACACTATAGTTGGAGCTACTTAGCAATACTACCAATCACTGTTATCAAACCCGGATCGGACTGGATGGTCCGGCCGGAATAAACTGGAATTGGATTGGTTCATTTTTAAGATCGGATATGTATATCAACTGGAAAAATCTAAACCATGCCAGTATCTTTTCAAAATACCGGACCTAGTGAATCAAAAGCCCACGTTTCATATATTATGATTATGTATAATTAATAGCACAGCTTTAATTTCCCATTGAGCAACACATAAGTATATATAGCAAATGTAAAGACGCAAATAAGGAAGTGCAGAACATCTGCTAATATGATCTAATGTAGATCATTTTCTTCCTATATAGACTCCATGAATTTGAAAGACCAAAACAAAAAACAGAAAACATTCTGTCAATCAACATCTAATTTATATTTTATTTCATTCATTTATTTCAAAAAAAATTCTGAGTTTCCTATCTGATTCACTCGATTTCAATAACTTCTATGATCAATGTTATAGTCTGTAAATTTTAAATTTATTAATTAGACTACAATTAATTTTTTTAACTAATTAAAATTCTAATTAATTAATTAGGAAAAATAAAAGTTAGTTAATTAAAAAGGATAAATTAAATTATGTAAGTTTGTTTATTAAACCAATTTAAAATTTACAGAATTATATATTAATTTTAAGCAAATAAGATTTCATAATTAAAAATACAAATTTCGTGACAGCTTTAGAAATAATAAAATTTTAGGAATAGTAATGTGAATAAAAATTTGATGAAATAAATAAATTTAAATTTATAAACTAAAGCAACAAACCTTCGAAATTTCGTAATAATTTTTAAAGCGCAAATTCCGTTGATTTGGTTTGGTTAAATGTATTTTATTCCATTAAATATTATCAAATTAAACACCTTTGAATTGTTGAAAAGTCTCAACCGTTCAAATACATTCAGCCGAATCTCTAAGCACAGAGATATTGGTCCTATATGTTCCTCTAATATGCCTAACCCTTAACCCGTTAAACCAAAACCGATTAACCCAAACCCTTTTTCCCAATTCCCCTCCCCCTTCACTCCCCAGCGCACCCCCTCTCTTCACTCTCTGATTTTCGGACCCCATTGTCGCTCTCCCTCTTTCTCGTTTCTTCCTGGAGAAGGAACTGGGGCGATATCTCTCTTCCACGCGCGACCGATCGAAGGTCGTCGCTGTCCCGTCTTTCGTCAAATGACCCACACCCCTTCTACGACTTCGTTGCTCCTAGCGACGATAGTCGTCGCTGTCCCGTCGGTTAGCTCGTGGGTTAGCTACCCGCTCTCTATATTAGCCCCTTTTGTTGTTTACTCGGTTTCCTCGTGGCTCTTGCTATCAGTCTATTTTCTCTCTATTGTTTCTCTCTTTCTCCATTTTTACTGTGTGAGATTTGGGTGCGATTTTTGTTTATTGTTCGCCCTCTGGGTTGTTTCCCTGTGGGCTAATCAACCCGGCTGGGTTTCCCTGTGGGCTAATAACAAAAATTAATTGGTGGAGTTCGGACTAGTTTTTGTGAATAGCCGAATTGCGCATGTATTTTGGGCTTGGGCTCAAATTAAAATAGAATAATTTGAAAATAGGCCAAGTTTTAAATGGGTCAAACTGATTAATTAAATATCTTGGATTGGGTCGAATGAATGGGAAATAGAGATAAATTAAAATGGATTGGGCTTTTGATTTAAATTGATTGGATTTGGCCCATTTTGATCGGGTTGTGCAAACCCATTTTATAGGTTAATGCACAAATTAAATTGGTCGTAGATTGAATTAGAATTACGAAATAGTAGAATTTAAATTGAGAGCATAATTTGGGCTTTAGTTAAATTAATCAACGTTAAAATATGGTTGGCTTAATTAGGGTCTCGAGCCTCCTCTCGGTAGGCTCGATCCGAAGTCGCGACATTTATTTTAAAAGTGACCAATATTAATAGTGCAAACAAGTGACGATTTATTTGTTTAAAACACCAACCTAAAATCGGTAAAATAACGTAAAGTTAAAGATTGAGAGATGATTAGTAAAGTCCTGAATAGCCGCCTCATAACATAATTGAGCAGATACAAAGATCCAATCCTCATAGACAATGTATGATCCCAAAACACATTAAATTAAAAACCCCATATTGTAGTTAATTAAAATTTATAACTTAAGAATTTGATTTTTATAAAACTAAATATAATATGTTGTTAATTAATAAAGGACAATTAATTAACAACATATTAATATTTTTCGTATCATTGCGAATGGTTATAAATTTATTAAGTAGAATAATTAATTAATTAATTAACATATTATATTATATACTTAATTAACTTAGCGCGTACGAATTATTAAACTAAATGTCTAAATTTAAAAGTTATATAACAATCGATTAACAACATATTTTATTTTATATGTACTAGGAATAAATTCAATTGATTATTAGGGTAATTAATTAGAAGACGCACTTTTACACCACAAGTATTAAAATGCAATTCGTTATCGCACCTATTAAAGTAATATTTAATTTATGTATTTTATCGTATAAGTAAATAGTAGGACCTTTTATATTATAGGAATTTATTTAAACAGTTTATCTTCAAATAAAAATATAGTAAATATTTTATTTACGTTAGATTAAATTAAACTGAATTAGACCCAAAGTGTCCTCACTCAATCAAAATCGAGTCGAACTGACTGAACCGATGAGTGTTTAGCCTTGCGTGTTTATTGATTAATAAACACGAGGCAAGGATTGATCATGCTTTAATCCGGAATTTCCGATTTGAGGTGTGACGATCAACTATTGATTGTGCTTCCAATTTCGATTTCTAGAACCATCTATTGTTGTGACAAAATTATAAGATCCAATTATGATGATTTCTTTAAAAAGATTAGATGATCAGTTCACGTATTTGCAGCACCAACATGTGTGTTGGTTATGCACACACTCAAAAGAAAAGAGAAAAAAATTATGAAAAAAAAAAAAGACAATTTATCTTATCAAAATTGTGTTGTTGAATTTCACCTTGAGATTGTAGAAAACCATACGACTTCCCCACATTTCCATCTTCTACATCCGACTGCTCCGTATTTCCTTTCACTACCACCATAGTACAGCTTGAGATCTCCCGCTATGTCAGCATGGGAACTAGGGCTTTGGGCCTCCACCACTGCATCAGTCTTTACCACCATGCCATCAACAGCTGATTAATTTGTGATGATTAGTGACAGAGTCTGATGACTGTTATTATTTGAATCAGTTATTGACACGGAGGAACTCATTTCAGAGCTTGCTGTAAAGAAATTGCTAACTGATGTTCTAAAGAAATAGAAGAGACGATTCTTTCACTTTAGGTTTGGTCCTAACAATCTTTTTTTTTTTTTTTTTTTGGGTTTTTAACTAGCAAGGGTAGCTGTGTACAGAGCCAGAAAAAAATGCTAACAATTTGTAGTGGAATGGTGGATGAAAGTTGAATTACAAGACTGAGATCCCAAGAGAAGGATGGGCTAATAAATGAACTCAATTAACAAAAGACAGATTTTATGCGCAAGAGATTAACATCCAGAGTAACAGAGTGAAAGAGAGTAAACTAGCAACAAGTTGAGTTTAAACAAGAATATTGGCAACCATAATCTCCGTGGCATGCAAAGAGTAGACATTATGGATAACAAATAATTAATTAGCCTATTGACCTTAAGAAAAACTACAGTATAGCGTCAGTGACCCGTTACACGGTAAATTACTGTTTTGGTCAAAAATTCAAATATATGGAATCTAAGAGTAACGTTATATAGTATATACAAATTGTTCTTTTCCCGAAGCACTGTATATATTAAATAAAAATGGTTTTTTTACCGTTGGAGGCTGTAGTCACCGAATTTTTTATTGTTACCACGGCCTAAAATCCGAATTAAATCGTTACCACCCGTCTGACCCTTTATCACTATCTACCACCCCCGCGAACCCAGTTCGCGCACCAAAATGGCTGGTGCGCGGACTGGGTTGGCGCACCAGCTTGGTGCGCGAACTGGGTTCGCAGAGCAACGGGCTGAAGGAATAATAGAATAATAGAAGGCTGATGGGTTCGCAGAGGAATTTAGATCCCCTAATGTAACCCAATTTTTGAGTTTTGATCCAAACCGTACAAGATGCTCTAATACGAATCTTAAAGAGCCTGGACCCCACAAATAATACTGGGCCCCTGCGCTACCACCGAATAGGCACCGTGCACGTCAAAACTCAAAAATTAGGTTACATTAGGGGATCCGGATTGGTTCCCAAAAGGCACCGAATAGGCACCCCTGCGCTACCAGCTTGGTTCCCAAAAAAGCTGCGGGCCCCACCACGTGAAGCGCCAGATAACTCAGTCCATTGCTCCACGAACTTAGTCCAGAGGAATTCAGCCCATTGCTCCTCGAACCCAGTTCGCGCACCAAGGTGGTGCGCCAACCCAGTCCGCGCACTAGCCATTTTGGTGCGCGAACTGGGTTCGCGGGGGTGGTAGATAGTGATAAAGGGTCAGACGGGTGGTAACGATTTAATTCGGATTTTAGGCCGTGGTAACAATAAAAATTTCGGCTGTAGTCAACTCCTATGGAATCGTTCCCTCAATCCCGGTGAATGCATATTTTCTTTTCTCATATAGAATGACTTGAAGCATTCAGTCAACGATTAAAATCTTATTTTATTTGATTCTACCCCAAATTTCTTATTATTTTAAAGATTTGTAGTTTACCAATGATGATTTTTTATTTATCAATGAAAATTATTAATACTAAACTATGTAAAAATGATTAATACATTTACAGTCCTGTCATGATAAAATTGTATCTCCAACAATTGATGACCCAATTACATAGCCACCAGTAATATATATAATTTTCAAGCATTCGTTCTAACTAATAATCCTTATTTTAGAAATTAATGATTTATACAAATAATTTGATTAGTTTTGCCTTTTCAAATTACAATTACTTAAAAAGGTTTGGTTTTCTGCGATTAGTTCAGCCGATATTTTTATTAATACCCCAAAAAATAAACAAATTATCAAATCTGTCCCCACCCCAAACTTATTTTTAAATCTACCCCAACCGCCTGTCTGATGGGCGGTCCATATCCAGAGCAGACCGTCCAGCCACTGAGCGGTCTACTACCCATAGCTGACCGCCCAGGGAGCGGGCGGTCCACTTTTTTTTTTTTTTTTTTTTTTTTAAGAGACTATGAACATCAAGATACTGAATTCTAATGCTAAAAATTCAAATTTTGTTTTAAATATTAGTTAGATTACTTCTTTTAAACATATTTATACTAAAATACGCTAAATTACTTGAAATTATGTTAAATTACAACGTAATTTCAAGTAATTTAGCGGAATGAATGAGAAATAGTAATTTCAACGTAATTGGTAGCACCAAAATAATAAATTAGGATTTATAAATCTTCAAAAGTAACACAATTATAAGATCCAATCGTGATGATTTGTTTGGAAGGATTAGATGAGTTGACGTAATTGCAGCACCGACATGTGTGTTGATTATGCATACACACTCAAAAGAAAAAGAGAAAACAATCATGAAAAAAAAAAAAAAATTATCTTATCAAAATTGTGTTGTTGCATATTACCTTGAGGTCGTAGAAAGTCACCTACCACCTTGACCTTTCCTTCCACTATAGCATCGTACAGCATGGGATCTATTGGGATTCGTGGCGGCCGGCTCCCTTGTGGGGCATCTCCCGAACTAGAGCTTTGGGCCTCCGCCACTGCACCTTCTATACCCTCTAATGGAGGTACAGTTGGTACTTGAGACCCAACTGCAGTTAATCCATTACAGTGGGCACCAGAAGCCATTGAGGCAATGTGTTGTGCAACATCTCCTGGAGCTTGTACCAAAAGGTTCAGATGTGGTATGGGGGTCAGTCTCTACCGAAATAGAGACTGATGTGCTATGGGGCCGCCTTTCTTCTGGGGCATCTCCCGAACCCGAACTAGAGCTTTGGGCCTCCACCACTGCATCGTACAGCATGGGATCAGTCTTTGCCACTATGTCATCAACAGCTGATAAATTTCTGATGAATAGTGGCAGAGTCTGATGACAGTTATTGTTTCAATCAGTTATTGACACTGGGGAAGCCATTTCAGAGCTTGTTGTGGACAGAAGAAATTGGTAAGTGATGTTCTAAAGAAATAGAAGAGATTCTAGCTATGACTTTAGGTTTTGTTCTTTTTTTCTGTTTTGTTTTTCTCACTGATTTTTTTTTTTTTTTTTTTTAACTAGCAAGGGTTGTTGTGTACAGAACCAGAAAAAAATACTAACAATTTGTAGTGGAATGGTGGATGAAAGTTGAATTGAGAGATTGAGATTCCAAGAGAAAAGAGATGGGCTAATAAAGGAACTCAATCAAGAGTTTAGGATCCGAGAAACAGAGTGAAAGACAGACAAAAATATATTTCCAGTAGATGCAAAAGACATGAACCAGAAACAAGTTCAGTTAAAACAACAATATTGGCGACCATAATCTCTGTGGCATGCAAAGAGTAAACATTATGGATAGCAAATAATTAATTAGCCTATCCACCTTAAGAAAAACTAAAGTATAGCATCAGTGACCCGTTACACAGTAACGTATTGTTTTGGTCAAAAAAATCATTTTCAGGCTGTGTATATTAAATAAAAATGGGCTTTTGTCCGTTGGAGGCTGTAGCCAACTCCTATGGAATCGTTCCCTCAATCCCTCTGAAGTGCATATTTTTCCTTTTTTTCATTTAGAATGACTTGAAGCAATCAGTAAACGATTGAAATCTTATTTTATACTTGATCTTAGCCAAACGGTTGAGAAAAATATTTAAAAGGGAATCGTAAATCCTAGAGCCTCAAATTCTGAAATGAACGAGGTATTTGAGATGATAAGAGTTGTCAGGATAATTAACAGCTGGAGCTTGTGCCCGTTGAGAGTTAAACGTCTCCAACGCATACCAAGGATTAGTGGTCTGCTGAGGGGTACCTCGGGCAGGGCAAGGGTATGCCCGAGGCGGGCAGCGGGTAGGCGGGTAGGCGGGTAGGGGGGTAGGCGGGTACAACGGGCACGGGTAGGTGGGTTTTTTTTTTTAAAAACTCCGCCCTGTCCGTCTCAAACCCGTGCCCGTTGCGGGTAGACGGGTACAACGGGCACGGGTACAGCGGGCACGGGCAGGACGGGCAGGGGTATTTTTTTTTTTTTTTTTTTTGCTGTTTTTTGTTTTGTTTTTTGATTTGTTTTTTTTTTTTTTTACCGTGTCGTACGAATATTATTACGTGTCGTACGAATATTATTACGTGTCGTACGAAAATTTATTTCATTACACGAGTAATTTTATTTTATTTTCAAACTCTCATTCTAATTATATAGTTTCATAATTTATTTATATCTCGAAATTTGTAGTTTACATTTTAAATTGATAATATATTTTGTAAACGTTCAATTTAAATTGATAATATAAATCTAAATTAAATAAAAATTCAAATCTAAATTTAGATGCAAATTAAATTAAATCTAAATTGAATATAAATGTAAATCTAAATTAAAACTAAAATTGAATCCAAATCTAATTTCAATCTTAAATAAAAGGAAAAAAAAAAAAACTTCTACCGAATTTCAAAAGAAAAAAACAATCTAAATATAAATTCAAATATAAATTAATAGGTTAAATAAAATATAAATCAAAAATATCTTAAATCAATTAATTTAAAACAATAAACATTTTAAATTGATAATATATTTTGTAAACGTTCAATTTAAATTGATAATATAAATCTAAATTAAATTAAATAAAAATTCAAATCTAAATTTAGATGCAAATAAAATTAAATCTAAATTGAATATAAATGTAAATTTAAATTAAAATTAAAATTGAATCGAAATCTAATTTAAATCTAAACTAAATTAAATAATAGGCAAAAAAAAAAAAACTCAAAATATGCCTCTGGATTGGAATCTGGATTCTGCCGGAAAAAAAAAAAAAAAAAAAAAAAAATAGCCTCTGCCGAATTTCAAAAGAAAAAAAAAATCTAACCCTATGATCGGAAGCGTTTCTTTCTTCTTCAAACGCGAATTGGATTTTGAATTCGAATCATTTTCTTAATTGGAAACTTTACGAGAGCACGAAAAGAATAGAAACGACAGGATTTGCTAACAAAAAAGTCACGTGGTGAAATCGTGTCAGAAGTGTAGAGATTTGACGAGAATAGAATTTACCCGTGTGAAAAGACCTTGGTATCTTCTTCTTCTTGCTGCCCACGATACGAGAGATGAGTCTAACTAAGAACTTTTGACAAGCACAATAGTTCCGATCAGATAACGAGCGTCTTCTCCTTATCGATTTTTACCCATTTGTCTTTTCTCCGCTACTGCTATCTTTCTTTCTGTACTAGTTAAACAAACCCTAACTAAGATTTTTAATGGCATTCCTAGTAAATTAAAGGAGTTATCTGACCATTTTAAAATGCTACTCTAATGAATTCTTCTTGCAATAGTTTTGTTTCTGATCTAAAAAATTCAATCTCAACTCATCTCTATTCAATTCATCTCCATTGAATTGAATTGATGTCACATACCACCTTCCTTCCGATCACAGTGTAAATCTAAATTCAAATCTAAATTAAATCTAAATCTAAATTAAATCTAAATTTAAAAATAAAAGTTACCCTCCTCCTTTATTCCGGGCTTGGGACCGGCTTTGTAAAATAACATAGGCGGAGTTCTAACTTTTTTTTTGTTAGTAATTTTTCTTTAAAATGAATAATTTAAGAACTAATTGAAACGTTTAGAAATTATAATTTAAAAAATAACCATAGAGATTAAATAAATTTAGAAATGTATACCGACACTACCTATCTAGTAGTTTGGATTCATATACCATTGTTCGCTCTCTTCCGCACCGTCTGAATCCGAATTAGCCGCGGGCCGCAGCTCGGTACCGCTTTCTTCAGTGTCGACTCCGGATGATGATTCTTGATGATCTCGATGTTGGTTGCGCTCATCAGCATCAATCCAATCTTTCAAGCACACAAGTCTCTCAAAAACATGTGCACCCAACTTACTGCGTTTATCGGAGAGGATCCTGTTCGCCGAACTAAAACAACTTTTGGAAGGGACGGTTGACACGGATACGGCAAATACGTCGCGGGCCATCATCGCCAGTGTTGGATAGTTTCTTTGATTCCTCTTCCACCACGTCATGATGTCAAGTCCATCTTCTCTTTCGTTTACTCCCGCAAAATAGCTCAGTAACTCATTTGTGGATGTGTGCGGTTCGATCTCCGATTGGAAATCTGCTAACAATCCACCGCTGCTAGTGCTCCTGGAAGTGGAACTATTAAAAAAAATAAAAAAATTAGTAGACAAATAGTGTAGATATTATAAATAATAAAGATTGAAATAATGTAGATATTTAAATTGTTACCTAGGACCGGCACGGGACGAAGATGGGTTTTGGTTGTCACCCATTCTTGAGTGGTATATGCCAAACATCTCATCGAACTTCGAAGTCACGAATGCCTCCACCCCGGTGTAGTCTAAATGTAGATTATCTTTGTACGCTGTAACTATTTTGATTGTGTAAAACTTCTTGTATGCCGGGTTGAGGCAGCTTGCGATAATGGCCAGGAGGGGTACATCGTCCCAATATTTTAGAAATTTTTCTTTCATGGCTTGTACGATCGGTGTGAGAGTGGTGTACTTGCTTTCAGCTTCTTCCAATTCACGGTACACCTTGGAGATGCTATAGAGATGTCTGATCAACTCAAATGCCGTCGGTGAGTACGAGCAGGATAATTGGACGGTTGCATTAAAAAAGGTTCGTAAGAAATTACTCAGGGTTGTTAGTTGCTCCCATTCTTCGAGGCTGGGCTCCAATGTCATTCCCTCGGGGGTGGAGCCTCTCAAAAACTCTCCAATGACGGCTTTGTAAGGAAGGCACCGGTTCAGAAACCTATAGGTAGAGTTCCAACGGGTATCTATATCCCAAGGAACTTTCAACTTGCTCAATCCATAGGTGACACACATCAAACCAAACCGTTGTTTTCTTTCTTGGTTTGAAACAATGTGGGACATGCAATCCTTTAATTTAATGATCAAATCTTTTACTGCTTCTGTTTTAAGGCCCGCCTTCACGACGAGGTTAAGTATGTGGCAAGCACACTTTTGGTGAAACATTGCCCCATTCATAATCGGGTTTAGTGACCGTTTAAAAATCTCAATTGAAGCTACATTGTTACTAGCATTATCGAATGAAATAGAGAAAACCTTGTTTTTCCTATCTCTCTTAAGGTTATACTCTTCTAACACCTCAATAATGGATTTGAAAATTACATGTGCTGAGTGCGGGGAATCTAACACACGAAAACTTAATATCCTTTTTGTAATACCCACTGATCATCGATCCAATGGCCGGTAACACACGAGTACCCAAGGCCATGTTTACCGGCAGTCCATATATCGGAGGTAATTGAGACATTATTTTGTTGGTATGCAAATATAGCTCGGAGCTCATCTTTTATTTTGGTAAACTGGTTTTTAATTTCACCAACCATCTTTCTATGATGGATCCTCTTGTACATTGGTTGAGCACACCCCTGAATGACTAACCGGGCAAAACTCATGCAACCACCCATGCTTATTGGTTGTTCTTTGTGGGTAATGTACCGTGCCAATTCACTAAGCATTTTCGATTCATCGTATTTTGGGTTGGTTCTAGTACCATCCGCGTTTATAAGGGTTTGGATTTGTCTCGGTCCAGCATTTTCAGATATAACCTCACCCTTCCTTTGGTGCATTTCGACATGTCTTTTAAAGCTGGTCATACCACTACTTTGTTTATACACAAAAAATCCTTTCTTGCAATTTTGTACCTTACATTCGAGGGTGGTCATGTTGCCGTTCTCATCTAGCGAAATCCTGTACCATTTGGCCCACGGCTGATTGTATTCAGGAACTCTTTTAGTCTTCTTTACCACCGGCTGTTCTTGGGGGACACTTGTCGGAGGAAGGATTGGTTCTTTTTCAATTTCAGTGACACTTCTCGACGGAGTACCTTCTATAGGGGGGGTGACTTGACTCGATGCTATAGAAGAAGTGCTTCCATATGCATATGGTGGTGACGGTTGATGTGTTTCTTGTGGAATATACATGTTTGGATCGTTTGAAGTATAATACGGTGCATACATTTGGGGGGGTTGTTGATAATTTAAATCTAGCGTTTGATCCCTTCTTTGATAATTAGGTGGATAATTAGGTTGATAATTTTGTGGATAATTTTGGGGATAATTTTGGGAATAATTTTGGAGATAATTAGGTGGTGGTTGCTGAGGTGGATTTGGGCCAAAAATTTCGATTGACAATCTTTGGTCCAAAGGTAAATTCTCATTGTGACTAGGAGATGTCATCTTTTAAATCTATTCAAATAAATAAATATAAATTACTTCACATATTCAAAAAAATAAATGTAAATCTAAATCTAAATTAAATCTAAATTGAATATAAATGTAAATCTAAATTGAATATAAATGTAAATCTAAATCTAAATTGAATATAAATGTAAATGTAAATCTAAATTGAATATAAATGTAAATTAAATCTAAATTATATCTAAATTGAATCTAAATGTAAATGTAAATGTAAATGTAAATGTAAATGTAAATGTAAATGTAAATGTAAATGTAAATGTAAATTGAATATAAATGTAAATGTAAATGTAAATGTAAATCTAAATTGAATATAAATGTAAATTAAATCTAAATTATATCTAAATTGAATATAAATGTAAATGTAAATGTAAATCTAAATTGAATATAAATGTAAATGTAAATGTAAATGTAAATCTAAATTGAATATAAATGTAAATGTAAATGTAAATGTAAATCTAAATCTAAATTGAATATAAATGTAAATGTAAATCTAAATTATATCTAAATTGAATATAAATGTAAATGTAAATGTAAATGTAAATCTAAATTGAATATAAATGTAAATGTAAATGTAAATGTAAATCTAAATTGAATATAAATGTAAATGTAAATCTAAATTATATCTAAATTGAATATAAATCTAAATGTAAATGTAAATGTAAATCTAAATTAAATATAAATGTAAATGTAAATCTAAATTAAATCTAAATTGAATATAAATGTAAATGTAAATGTAAATGTAAATGTAAATGTAAATCTAAATTGAATATAAATGTAAATGTAAATGTAAATGTAAATCTAAATTGAATATAAATGTAAATGTAAATCTAAATTGAATATAAATGTAAATGTAAATGTAAATGTAAATCTAAATTGAATATAAATGTAAATGTAAATGTAAATGTAAATCTAAATTGATATAAATGTAAATCTAAATCTAAATTATATCTAAATTGAATATAAATGTAAATGTAAATGTAAATCTAAATCTAAATTGAATATAAATGTAAATGTAAATCTAAATTGAATATAAATGTAAATCTAAATCTAAATTATATCTAAATTGAATATAAATGTAAATGTAAATGTAAATGTAAATCTAAATTAAATATAAATATAAATGTAAATGTAAATCTAAATTAAATCTAAATTGAATATAAATGTAAATGTAAATCTAAATTGAATATAAATGTAAATTAAATCTAAATTATATCTAAATTGAATATAAATGTAAATGTAAATGTAAATGTAAATTAAATCTAAATTATATCTAAATTGAATATAAATGTAAATGTAAATGTAAACGTAAATCTAAATTGAATATAAATGTAAATTAAATCTAAATTATATCTAAATTGAATATAAATCTAAATGTAAATGTAAATGTAAATCTAAATTATATTAAAGAAAAAAAAAATTGCCTCTGCCCTCTGCCCTCTGTGACAGAAAAAAAAAAAAAAAAAAAACAGACGAATTTCAAATAAAATAAACTATATAAAAAAATCAATCTAAGTCTAATTCATAATAATATAATTCAAATTTTGAAATTCTAAGTCTAATTCAAAATAAATACAACTTGTTCTAACTTATTCAAAATATAAATCTAAATCTAAATTAAATTCAATCTAAATTAAATTAAAAAAAATAAATCTAACCTATTCAAAAATCTAACATATTTATAGATTCAAAAAATATAAATCTAACATATTAAAAATCTAACTTATTTATCTAACATATTTAAAAATTAATCCGAAATTAAAAAATAAAATCTAACCTATATTAAAATAAATCAAACATATTCAAAATTTAAAAAATAAAATATAACATATTAAAAAAGAAATCCAACATATGTATAGATCCAACATATTTATAGATCCAACATATTAAAAAATAACCTATTTGAAAAATCTAACAAACTAAAAAAATCCAACATATTTATAGATAAACCTAAACATATTTCAAAAAAATAAATCTAACCTATTCAAAAATCTAACATATTTATAGATTCAAAAAATATAAATTTAACTTATTTATCTAACATATTTAAAAATTAATCCGAAATTAAAAAATAAAATCTAACCTATATTAAAATAAATCTAACATATTCAAAATATAAAAAATAAAATATAACATATTAAAAAAGAAATCCAACATATGTATAGATCCAACATATTTATAGATCCAACATATTTATAAATCCAACATATTAATAAATAACCTATTTGAAAAATCTAACAAACTAAAAAAATCCAACATATTTATAGATAAACCTAAACATATTTCAAAAAAATAAATCTAACCTATTCAAAAATCTAACATATGTATAGATTCAAAAAATATAAATCTAACATATTAAAATCTAACTTATTTATCTAACATATTTAAAAATTAATCCGAAATTAAAAAATAAAATCTAACCAATATTAAAATAAATCTAACATATTCAAAATATAAAAAATAAAATATAACATATTAAAAAAGAAATCCAACATATGTATAGATCCAACATATTTATAGATCCAACATATTTATAATAAAACTAACAATAAATCTAACATATGTAAGCTACTTAAAAATTAATCTAACCTATTTATAATAAAACTAACAAAAAATCTAACATGTTTAAGCTATTTAAAAATTTATCTAACCTATTTATCATAAAATTAACAATAAATCTAACTTATTTAATAAATGCAAAAAAATTAATCTAACCTTTGCGAGATGAAAACTTGCGCCTTTGCGGGATGAAATAATCTTGCTCAACCGTATCTCGCGCCTTTGCGGAATAAAATAAATTTCCAACTATATTTTTTTTTCTAATAATTAAATTAATTTCTGAAAAATAAAAAAAATGATAGAGAATTAGAGAGTATGAGTGAGAGAGAGTATGAGAAGGGAAAATCAGAAATTTAGTGAGTGAGGGAGAGTGAGAAATTTAGTGAGTGAGGGAGAGTGGGTTTGGGGGTTAATTTATGGAGAAATTCGGAACTGTGGGGGCCTGGCTGGGTGTGAAATTGGGGGATTTCAGTCAAAATTCGGAACAGGGGGGCACTGTGGGGCAGTGTACCAATATTCCAATTTTAATGCTCTCTGCGTTAGCCCGAATCTCAAAGCAGTGTGAGTTAATCCCAAACCGTAAAGTGAAGGGAATCTTTTACACTAATGGAGAGGATGCTTGTACCTTCCCTAGAGAGGCTCTGCCTCGTAAAGTGAAGGGAATAAATGCAGAGGGGCCGAGGGGGGGCCTGGCGCTGGCGCGGGGAACAAAAAAAAAAATTTTCGAACTCTTACGCTACCGTAAAAGATTCCCTTAACAATTAGCTATTTACGGTTGAGATTAAATCTCAGCCGGTTTGGGATTCGGGCTGACTGACGGGGCAGTATTATTGTGCTTTGAGATTCATGCCAAGTTAAAAAGAACGGTCCAGACAGAGGGAGAGGGGGGCTGGCGCTGGCGCGGGTACCAAAAAACAGAGGGGACACGCTACCGTAAAAGATTCCCTTAACAATGAGCTATTTACGATTGAGATTAAATCTCAGCCGGTTTGGGATTCGGGCTGACTGAGGGGGCAGTATTATTGTGCTTTGAGATTCGTGCCAAGTTAAAAAGAACGGTCCAGATTATGTAATTGTAAAAACTGTACAACTGGCGCAAAATTCACAATTTCACATCCGGCGCAAATTAACAGAGTAGTTTTAGCTTCATGCAGCGCAATATTCACATGAAAACTATATAAAAATGCACTGTCCGTAGCCAAAAATGCTCTGTTAATATTTACAGAGGGGGGGAAAGTTTTTGAATAAAAGTTTCTGCGGGCAGCGGGCAGCGGGTGCGGGTACGGGTACGGGCACGGGTACGCGGGTGCGGGCACACCCGTGGCGGGTGCGGGCAGACGGACAGCGGGCACGGGTTTGGCGGGTACGGGTACACCCGGATTTGGCACCAAAAACAGCCACCCTGCCCGTTGCAGACCCGTACCCGTGTACCCGTTTACCCGCCAATACCCGGGCACGGGTACGGGTACCCCGGGCACCGGGCACGGGCGGACCGGGCACGGGCAGCCCCTAACGGGTTTTGTCAAACCACTACCAAGGATGGTCTCATCTGTCAATTGTTAACCCTCTGCTACAGCTGATCTCCTTATCTCTTCGTCTGGGGCTGGGCCAAGTCAATAATTAAGGGTTTAAACGGCTATATCCAAATCAATAATTAAGGGTTTAACGGCTATCTCCAAATCACTTTTATCGCATGATCTTGGTCTTCGAGTCCGGATGCACGCATGCCAAGGACCAATTTTTTTTATTAAACTCAAAAATTGTTTTTTTTTTAAATTTGTCAGAGTGCTCTTGGCGTATTATAGATGAGGAGGGCCCACCATGTGGCAATTACTTCATTTTGTCAGAGTAAAAAAAAGTATGTAGCTTTTTAACTTTATTTATTATTGTGATATTAATGTTACACGGATACTTTAGCTTTCTATCCGTATCGGATGCAGCCATACTGCTAGCGCGGTAAATGAGTCGAATTTGAGCGAGTTATCTGTGACTCACACTCAACTCATTAAATAAATGAGTGAATCAACTCGAATTGGAATGATAATAGCGAGTTGTAGAACTAACTCGAACTCAGATCGTTATCAATTCGAGTTGGTTCACAACTCGTTTAACCAGTTAATTATATAAATAGTACATAAGCTGATATTTTTACAGAGATGAAAAATCTGAGGGGAGAAAAAAATATTGTATATACTTTCATTACTCTTTTTTGTTACAACAAGTCCCTATTTATTATAAAGGCTCAAATATAGCTGTTTGTACTATTTTGCTATTTTTTGTAACGACGGTACACGTTATCATTTTATTTCTTTCTATTTTTGGTAATCTACACACTTAGATCTTGATCTAACGGTCGATGATGATTATTCTGAGATCAATCTTCAACACTCCCTCTCAAGCTAGGTTTGTAAATGTCAAATAAGCCTAGCTTGCTTGCAATGGTCTCGAATGGCTTTGGATCTAGTCCCTTAGTGAAGATATCAGCTAATTGATCCTCACTTCGAACAAAGGATGTCTCAATTTCTTTCGCTTGCACATTTTCTCTAATGAAATGGCAATCGACTTCTATATGTTTAGTTCGCTCATGAAATACGGGATTCGATGCAATATGTCATGCCGAGTTGTTATCACAATACATCTTCATGGGTTGGTCATATACGATACCCATGTCTTTGAGTAGCTGTTTGAGCCAAACTAATTCACTCACGGTTGATGTCATGGCTCGATACTCCGCTTCCGCGCTTGATCTTGCCACAACATTTTGCTTCTTGCTTTTTCATGTGACTAGATTTCCGTCTACAAACGTGCAAAAGCCGGTAGTGGATTTTCTATCGAAACTTCCGGCCCAGTCTGCATCAGAATAGCCACATATGTTGTTAGAGTTGTTGTTTCTCATCCAAATACCTTTACCGGGGTTTCCTTTTAAATACCTTAAGATTCTATTCACGGCTTCTAAGTGAGGAGTTTTAGGTGAATGCATAAATTTGCTTATTTGGCTTACGAAAAAAAAATATCCGAACGGGTTACCGTTAGGTATATTAATTTTCCGACAAGTCTTTGAAATTGGTTTATATCTTCTAATGGTTCACCATCCTCAGTATTTAATTTACACTATTGTCTATTGGTGTTGAGATCGGTTTACAACATATTTTACCGGTCTCTTCTAACAAGTCAATTATGTATTTTCTTTGTGAAATAAAAATGCCTTTCTTTGAGTAAGCTACTTCGATTCCTAAAAAATATTTTAGATATTCTAAATCTTTAATGTCAAATTTTTCTTTTAATTGCATTTTGAATTTTCTAATTTCTTCTAAATTATTTCCGGTAATTATGATATCATCTACATATACCAAGATTAGGATGGTGTTTTTTCCATTATGGTTTGTAAACAATGAATGGTCGGCACTACTAATTTTAAATCCACAAGAAATTAAATAAGAGCTAAGTTTGCCATACCATGCCCGTGGAGATTGCTTTAATCCATAAATTGATTTATATAGCCTACAAACCATGTTAGAATCGGTTTCCAATTTATAACCGGGTGGTAATGTCATATACACCTCCTCTTCAAGTGTTCCTTGAAGGAAAGTATTTTTGACATCCATTTGGTAGAGGTCCCACTCATTGTTAACGGCAATAGAAAATAAAATTCTAACAGTGTTTATTTTGGCGACCGGTGCAAAAGTCTCATTATAATCAATACCATAGGTTTGAGTGAATTCTTTTGCTACTAGTCTTGCCTTATACCGTTCTATTGTACCATCATTTTTATACTTGGTTTTATATACCCATTTACAACCAACGGGTTTTTTGGTTTTTGGTAATAAAATAATTTTCCAAGTTTTATTTTTTTCTAAGGCATCTAGTTCTTCCTTCATGGCTTTACACCAAATTGGATTTTCAATGGCTTCTTGGTAACTCTTAGGTTCTAATTCATTTTCAACACAAGTGAGAAATGCATGGTATTCGGGTGAAATGTCTCTATTGGATATTGTACCGTATAGGTTACATAATCTCTAAGTCTAGTGGATGGTTGTGGTGCCCTAAGTGACCTTCTAACATCTTTGTCATCTTCCATCTCAATCTCATTTTCACTTGTATTATTGTTGATTTCATGAGTTTCTTCATGAGTATTTGCTTCAACTTCATGATTTTGAGTTGGTTCAAAGTATTGGTCACCTATGTAAGGGACTACCATATTAAATTGGTCATTTGTACATGTTTGGTCAATTTTCTCTCTCTTTGAAATAGGGTTCACCCTCCCAAAATACGACATTCCTAGAAACGAACAATTTTTTATTAATTGGATCATAGCATTTATACCCCTTTTTGTAATATGAATATCCTAAAAAAATAGTTTTTTGAGATACAAAGTCAAGTTTATCATTTTTTTTATATGCACAAAACTTGTGCACCCAAATACTTTTATATGATTGTTTGACCCTAAAAAGTCAAGGATTCAATTATCCAAGACAAGGGTGTCATTCAACTACAGAACTGGTCGATTAAAGGTCAAACATACTTTAATTTGACTCAACATCACAAAATAGGAAATGAAAATCATTAAATCAAGTTCATGATTAAAATCTACTCAAATAATCATGAATTTTAATGAGAAACACATTTCCTAATTCAAAATGGTTGAAGATATATTAAATTTGCAAGATGAAGGGTTCTGATTAGAGCCAGGTGGAGCTGGGTACCTATGGCAATTACCTTTGATTAATTTGGGTACAATTGGGGTGCGCAAACAGAGTCTAAGGGGGGCAGGGACCCACTTGTCAGCCTCTCAGAATTATTTTCGCTACTACCCAGAGATAAGTGAACCTGGCACACTGAGTTTAAACTTATACACCAGATTGTTAGTGCAAGTGGCTTACATTGCACCGAGACCACACAAAGGCAACAGAATGCCACTGGATTTAAATCCAGCGTCTCTGACCCCTTCATTTCCCATTCTCTCGGCAGTTCATGCACAACACAGAGATCAATAAGCGGTGTATTGAATACCAGGCGCAGCAAAGAAATGAAAAAGGATTAAATGGGTTATAAAGCTCAAAACTGGAGAGACTGACTAGTGGGCCCGTGCTTACAGTGCCATCTCCCTCCACTCTTCTCTTATTTTTCTTCCTTCTAGCAGCCAAGAGAGCAAAAAAAAAAAGGGGAATTGGCTGAGGAGGAGGTGAAACTAAACCAATTCCTCTTAAGAATAAGACATGGTCAGCAAAGAAAGGATGACCAACTTGTTGATTCGGCCATTAAGGGAGCAAGAACAAGGAATTTGAGAAAAGAAGTTGAGAGAAGCGGAAAGGGAAACTCGTAGCCCATTAAAGCAAACTCCAAATTGAGAATGCAAACATGCTTCTTACCTCTCTGCGATACTCTTTAGCTATTTAATTTGAAGAAAGAAGACAATTAACAAGCTAAGCCCATTAAGCCCGTGTGCTTAAGGTCTCAATTACCTCCGATATATGGACTGCTGGTAAACATGGCCTTGGGTACTCTTGTGTTACCGGTCATTGGATCGATGATCAGTGGGTATTACAAAAAAGGATATTAAGTTTTCGTGTGTTAGATTCCCCGCACTCAGCACATGTAATTTTCAAATCCATTATTGAGGTGTTACAAGAGTATAACCTTAAGAGAGATATGGATAACAAGATTTTTTCCATTTCATTCGATAATGCTAGTAACAACGTAGCTTCCATCGAGATTTTTAAACGGTCACTAAACCCGATTATGAATGGTGCAATGTTTCACCAAAAGTGTGTTTGCCACATACTTAACCTCGTCGTGAAGGCGGGCCTTAAAACAGAAGCCGTAAAAGATTTGATCAATAAATTTAAGGATTATCTGTCCCACATTGTTTCAAACCAAGAAAGAAAACAACGGTTTGGTTTGATGTGCGTCAACTATGGATTGAGCAAGTTGAAAGTTCCTTGGGATATAGATACCTGTTGGAACTCTACCTATACGTTTCTGAACCAATGCCTTCCTTACAAAGCCGTCATAGGAGAGTTTTTGAGAGGCTTCACCCCCGAGGGAATGGCATTGGAGCCCAGCCTCAAAGAATGAGAGCAACTACAAACCCTGAGTAATTTTTTAAGAACCTTTTTTTAATACAACCGTCAAATTATCCTGCTCGTACTCACCGACGGTATTTGAGTTGATCAGACATCTCTATAACATCTCCAAGGTGTACCGTGAATTGGAACAAGCTGAAAGCAAGTACTCCACTCTCACACCGATCGTAGATGCCATGAAAGAAAAATTTCTAAAATATTGGGACGATGTACCCCTCCTGGCCATTATCACAAGCTGCCTCAACCCGGCATACAAGAAGTATTTCACGGTCAAAATAATTGCAGTGTACAAAGAGAATCTACATTTAGACAAAATCGGGGTGGAGGAATTCGTGAATTCAAAGTTCGATGAGATGTTTAACATATACAACTCAAGAATGAGTGACAACCAAAATCTGTCTTCGTCCCGTACCGCCCCTAGGTAACAATATAAATATACATGTGTTTTTAATCTTTATTATTTATAATACTACATTATTTGTCCACTAATTTTTTTAATTTTTTAATAGTTCCACTTCCAGGAGCACTAGCAGTGGTGGGTTGTTAGCAGATTTCCAATCGGAGATCCAACCGCACACATCCATAAACGAGTTAGTGAGCTATTTTGCGGGGGTAAACGAAAAAGAAGATGAATTTGACATCATGACGTGGTGGAAGAGGAATCAATGAAACTATCCAACACTGGCGATGATGGCCCGCGACGTATTTGATGTACCTGTGTCAACCGTCCCTTCCGAAAGCTGTTTTAGTTCGGCGAACAATATCCTCTTCGATAAACGCAGTAAGTTGGGTGCACATGTTTTTGAGAGACTTGTGTGCTTGAAAGATTAGATTGATGCTGATGAGCGCAACCAACATCGAGATCATCAAGAATCATCATCCGGAGTTGACACTGAAGAAAGCGGTACCGAGCCGCGGCCCGCGGCTAATTCGGATTCAGACGGTGCAGAAGAGAGCGAACAATGATATATGAATCCAAACTACTAGATTGGTAGTGTCGGTATACATTTCTAACCTCTTTTAATCTATATGGTTATTTTTTAAATATAATTTCTAAACGTTTCAATTAGTTCTTAAATTATTCATTTTAAAGAAGAATTACTAAAAAAAAAAAGTTAGAACTCCGCCTATGTTATTTTACATAGCCGGTCCCAAGTCCGGAATAAAGGATGAGGGTAACTTTTATTTTTTAATCTATTGTTTTAAAATAATTCATATTTATTTTTAAAGTAATTGATTTAAGAAATTTTTTGAATAGGTTTTATTGTTTTAAAGTAATTGATTTTAGATATTTTTTATTTATATTTTATTTAACCTATTAAAAATAAATGAACGTTTAGAAAATATATTATCAATTTAAAATGAACGTTTACAAAATATATTATCAATTTAAAATGTAAACTACAAATTTCGAGATAAATTATGAAACTATATAATTAGAATGAGAGTTTGAAATAAAATAAAATTACTCGTGTAAAGAAATAAATAATTAGACTTGTACTTAGCCGAATAAATATACAAATTTTCGCACAAATAATTTTTATATATAAGTTACAAATTTTATTTATTTAGGAATTATAAAGATGTGACTTGATAATTTTATGTATATATATAGAGAGATTGGCTAATGTAATAACGTTAGAACTTCGGCCCGAAGTTCTAACGGGTCGTTTTTGCAATTTCAAAATCCAAACAACCCATCCGAACCGTTCAACATGTTCTCTATATTGAAATGTGCTTGGAGACCAAATTTTACATTTTTTGGAATTTTTTTGCTATTTATTAAGCCACTTTGAAAATTATGATCCGGTGGTCCAGAAAATTTGGCTGTTTTTTACTGTTCACCGTTGGATCAGAAACTTTCAAAGTGGCTTAATAAATAGCAAAAAAATTCCAAAAAATGTAAAATTTGGTCTCCAAGCACATTTCAATATAGAGAACATGTTGAACGGTTCGGATGGGTTGTTTGGATTTTGAAATTGCAAAAACGACCCGTTAGAACTTCGGTCGAAGTTCTAACGTTATTACATTAGCCAATCTCTATATATATATATATATAATATTTGATATTGAACTATTCATATTTTAGAAGTCGAATTATAAATAAGTAATAAAATTCGTACGACACTGTAAAAAAAATAAGAAAACAAAACAGAAAACATAAAAGAAAAAAAAGAACCCGTCTACCCGTCTACCCGTCTATCCGTCTATCCGTCTACCCGGGAACCCGAGACAGGCACGAGTTTGAAACGGGCAGGGCAGACTTTTTCAAAAAAAAAACCCGTCTACCCGTGCCCGTTGTATCCAGATACCCGTTATACTCGTACCCGTTGTGCCCGCTACCCGTTCCGAATTTTATCCAGCCCGGCCCGAGGTACCCGAGAGCAAACCACTACCGACAATGATGGTCTCATCTGTCAATTGTTAACCCTCTGCGACAGCTGATCTCCTTCTCTCTTCGTCTGGGCCAAGTCAATAATTTAAGGGTTTAAACGGCTATATCCAAATCAATAATTAAGGGTTTAAGCAGCTATCTCCAAATCACTTTTATCGCATGATCTTGGTCTTGGTGTCTTAGATGCACGCATACCAAGAATAAGCTACATAAATAACAGTATGCGCTCCGGATTATTGTTAAGCAATTAATTGGTATGTAACTAATTAATCAGAATTTTACGAAAAGGGTATCACGTGGGTGTGGGGTATGCTATTCTCTCTCCTCTATCCAATGCCTTCACCCAATGCCTTCACGTGGGTGGGTTATGAGGGGCAGTGTACTATCAATATATTCAATTTTAAATTCTAACAGCTACCCTCTCTCTTCGACTGACACTGTCACACGCATAAACTTTAGAGTAATTTTTTGGTCCCCCGCTATTTGGTCTCCTAACAGTCTCCCTAACTGTCAAAGTACACAAATAGAAAGAAATAAAAAAGAAACATTTTTTCTCTCCCAGTTTCATCTCCCAGATCTGTTTAGGTATGATTACTTGCTCGATTAGATATGAATACTTGCTCGATTAGGTATGAATACTTGTGTGGCAGATAAGTCAAAAGTATGTCATCATGGATCTCATTTGAAAGAGAAAATTGTGTAAAACACGTTCGGTTTTAGATTTGTAAAATTCCTCACAGATCGTTCCAAAAATTGATTAGATTGAACGGAGAAAAAAAACCACCTTGAAAAATGTGTAAAAGATGAGTAGGTATTGTGTCCAGTTTTTTTTTAAAATACTTGATATCTTAGGTATGAATACTTGATATCTTAGGTATGAATACTTGATATCTTAGGTATTCATACTTTCCATTTTTTATGTGAATTAATTTAATCAATGAATGGGGGACTGGTGGTGTGATCCACGTGACTTTTTGGTTGTGGTCTCCAATCCAGGTTGGTCGTTACTGGCCTCGAAAAACGTGTAAAAGATGAGTAAAAGATGAGTCTAGTTTTTTCTTTAAATACTTGATATCTTAGGTATGAATACTTGATGAATTATATATGAATATTTGATATCTTAGGTATGAATACTTTCCATTTTAGATGTGAATTAATTTAATCAATGAATGTAGCACTGGTGGTGGTCCCCATCTAACTGTCAATACCCACTGGCGGAACCACTATTATGAATACTTGCACGTTTAGGTATGAATACTTGTTCGATTAGGTATGAATACTTGTGTGACCGATAACTCAAAAATATGTCATCATGGATCTCATTTGAAAGAGAAAATTGTGTAGAAGACGTTCGTGGTTTTAGATTTGCAAAATTTCTCATAGATCGTCAGAAATATTGGTTAGATTGAACGGAGAAAAAAAAACCACCTTGAAAAATGTGTAAAAGATGGGTGAGTGATGTGTCCAGTTTTTTTTTTAATACTTGATATCTTAGGTGTGAATACTTGATGTATTATAGATGAATACTTGATATCTTAGATATGCATACTTGATGAATTAGGATGTGAATTAATTTAATCAATGAATGGGGGGACGTTTAGTGGTCCCCAGTTGTACTTTGACAGTTAGTTAGTGGGGGGACGTTTAGGGGACTGAATGGGGGGGACTGTTAGTTGATCCCTAAACTTTATGTGTGAGTTGGTTTAGTTTATGCTTGTGGGACTAACACACAAAACTATAAAATCGGACTAGTTGATGAAAGATTTTCTGAGACACTTAATTTGCACCGGTCACTGAATTATATACAAGTATTGAATTTCTGTGGCAATAGGCCACATAAATTAAATACAAATGTCACATACGGAGTCACTAAATTAATTTGTGAAACTTATATATCCTAGCTATATTGCATTTAGTTAAATTATAAACTAACTTAATTAATTATATAAGTGTTGAAATCACTAAATTAATTATTTTTCTGTTGTATAATATAAGTGTTGAATTAATAATATAATTAAAAAATAATATATATATATATATATATATAATAGCCGTATCATATCTTAGATTTTTAAAAATTACTATATCACCGTATCCGTATATCCGATACGATACTCGTACCCGTATCCATGCAACATAGGATTTCACTTATTGAACATATTTGATATATATAATGCAGGGTGACTAAAATTACAAAGAAGTCATGAAGCTGATTTGAGTTCCTATATATATGAGATATGTGTTCTTGCCTCTTGGTTGGCTTCTCGATCGCCCATCTCTGTTATCAATCAAATCAATCAAGACAACTGTTGGAGATGAGTGCAAAAACTTGTATTCTATTTTTTTTTTCTTCAGTGTGGAATATATTTTGTTGCCTACCGGTTATAATTGATCGTTAATGTTGGATTATTAATTCTTACATAATTTTATATTGTATATTGTCAATATTGTCAATATTATTAATGCGGTCTTTTATGAATATTTACAAAATGAAGATCTTGCTTGTTATCTTTATATTAAAAATAGTTAGATGGTTACGGACAAATCTCTATTTCAGATATGAAAGCTCGATCTCTAATTTTTTTAAGAAGCTGAGAAATTCTAAATTAGTAAAAGAAATTGATTAGAGATAGTGTTTCTAAATTCAGTAAGTTTTTTTTTTTAACTTGACTTCAAATTTATCGGAATAATTTCAAACGACAAATTCAAATCGTTTAAGTCAATTTTCTTCACGAGTAATGCATTTATATACAAAATTTATAATTTTCAAATTAATTTAGTACAAAGTCAAATAATAAAAAAATTATAAGTTAATTTAATGTATTAAATTTGTATCACTTGACTTTAAACTAAATTAGTTCCAAAATTTATAGATTTTACATGGAAACACATCATTCGTAGAGAAAATCAGTTTCAACTGTTCGGATTTTTGTATTATGATATATTTTAAAATTAAACTCACCCGATCCTTCACATAAAATGAGACACGTCTTGCAATTTAGTTTTAGCAGTTTTTAAATGTCTCATAAGGCTCTTGTAAAGAAATATAACTCAATAGTGTACTTCTATGCATATGGTGCAATAATAATTCAAGTAGTAAAGGAACACCAATCATTTAATGACACGCCTGTGTCTTGTCTAGTCTAACTCAATAGACATAATTACACGCCTATATTTATATTTTGTCCTATCTTGTCTTAGACATAATTACACGCCTACATCTAAGCTATCAATCATCATCATAAAATTTTCATCAAATTATTTGTGCTCCCTTGACGGTATATAATTATGTCTGGCTCTGTACCGATGATAATTTAATTACATTTTTTATAAATTTACGTTCAACCCAATAACGGCAAAATCTAGCTAAGCGCATCCAGAGGTCGATGCAATGATTTTTGTTGCATTTCTCACGTTTGATGTCTTCATCACTACTTTGTCGATTAATAATACTTAATAATCTTAAATAGTTCTTTGTTGCACCACCATTATTTTTAACTATAACTTAAAAAACAATTAAAAAAATAACATCAGAACTCCAAGTTTTCAGAAAATGCCACTAGCTACAACTGATTTTCTCAACGGTATGCTTGAGCTCCTCTCACTAGTAAAATCAACAGTATGCTTGAGCTTGGCTTTTCAGTGATTCAGAATTGTCTAAAGACAAAAGTTTTGTAAAATATTTAATAAATAATAAAAAAATTCAAAAAATTGTAAATTTTCTGTGGGCGGGTTATGAGAGGCAGCATATTATCAATATATTCAATTTTAAATTCTAACAGCTACTCTCTCCTCTCTCTTCAATAATAAGAAGTAAACTTTATGTGTGAGTTATATATTCTCATTTCCGGTTTAGTTTATGCTTGTGGGACTAACACACAAAACTATAAAATCGGACTAGTTGATGAAAGATTTTCTGTGACACTTAATTTAGGTGCAATGGGTCATTGAATTATATACAAGTGTTGAATTTCTGTGGCAATAAGCCACATAAATTAAATACAAATGTCACATACGAAGTCACTGAATTAATTTGTGAAACTTATATACCCTATATCGCATTTAGTTAAATTATAAACTAACTTAATTAATAATATAAGTGTTGAAATCACTAAATTAATTATTTTTCTGTTGTATAATATAAGTGTTGAATTAATAATATAATTAAAATTATATATATATATATATATATATATATATATATATATAGTATGGCTAAATTGCTGCCGGCAGCATTCTGGACAGCTGCTGCCGGGGGCATTTCGGTCATTTTCGGTGTTCAAACAACAAATTTTTTTATACAGATATTCAATCTATATTAAAATCTACTTGGAGACCAAATTTTACATTTTTTGGAATTTTTTAGCTATTTATTAGGCCACTTTGAAATTGGCTGATCCGGGTGAACAGTGCACCAAAATTCTGGACCATGTGATCTGGAATTTTCAAAGTGGCTTAATAAATAGTAAAAAAATTCCAAAAAATGTAAAATTTGGTCTCCAAGTAGATTTTAATATTTAGAACACGTTGAACGGTTCGGATTTGTTGTTTGAACACCGGAAATGACCGAAATGTCCCCGGCAGCAGCTGGCCTGGCAGCAATTTAGCCATACTTTATATATATATATATATATAGAGAGTTGGGCTACGGTACTTCGCAAAGTAAAACGAGTGTTTTACTTCCGTCTATATCTTCAATTTGAAACTTCAAAATGTTGATCCGAACCGTTCAAGTTGATCTCCATATTAAATTGTGCTTGGAGACCAAATTTTACATTTTTTAGAAATTGTTTACTATTTTTAGAATTTTTGAAAATCGCTGTTTTTAAAAAAATCCTGGACCATCAAAAACAACAATTTTCAAAAATTCTAAAGAAATAGTAAAAAATTTCCAAAAAATGTAAAATTTGGTCTCCAAGCACAATTTAATATGGAGATCAATTTGAACGGTTCGGATCGACATTTTAAACTTTGAAATCGCAAAATATGAGTGTGAAGTAAAACACTCGCTTTACTTCGCGAAGCACCGTAGCCCAACTCTATATATATATATATATATATATATATATATATATATATATATATATATATATATATATATATAGAGATAGACAAATGTGCTAACGTTAGAACTTCGGCCGAAGTTCTAACGAGTCGTTTATTAGTTTTTAAAATCTAAACAACCGATCCGAACCGTTCAACTTTTTCTAAATATTGAAATGTGCTTGGAGACCAAATTTTACATTTTTTGGAATTTTTTTACTATTTATTAAGCCACTTTGAAAATCGCAGATCTGCTGTGAATAGTAAAAAACAGCAAAATTTTCTGGACCACCGGATCAGAATTTTCAAAGTGGCTTAATAAATAGTAAAAAAATTCCACAAAATGTAAAATTTGGTCTCCAAGCACATTTTAATATAGAGAACATGTTGAACGGTTCGGATCGGTTGTTTGGATTTTGAAATTGCAAAAACAACTCGTTAGAACTTCGGCCGAAGTTCTAACGTTATTACATTAGCCAATCTCATATATATATATATATATATATATATATATATATATATATATATGAGGAGGGATCAAGTTACAACAAATTTGAGTTACGACAAAGTTACAACAATTATTTTTTACATTTTGAAATTTCAAATCATCTATCCAAACCGTTTAACTTGATCTCCACAATAAAATGTGCTTCCAGATCAAATTTTACATTTTTTTGAATTTCTTTAATATTTATTAAGATGGGTACAAAATTAAATGGTCTGAATTTGACTAGTTTTTGTAAAATACATAATAAATAGTAAAAAAATTAAAAAAAATGTAAAATTTGATCTGGAAGCACATTTTATTGTGGAGATCATGTTGAACGGTTTAGATCGATGATTTGAAATTTCAAAATGTAGAAAATGATTGTTGTAACTTGATCCCTTCTCATATATATATAGAGAGAGAGAGAGAGATGAGCTATTGTGCTTCGCGAAGTAAATGAGGGGTTTACTTCGGGCCATATTTTTATTTTTGAAAATCCAAACAACCGATCCGAACCGTTCAACATGTTCTAAATATTGAAATGTGCTTGGAGACTAAATTTTACATTTTTTGAAATTTTTTACTATTTATTAAGCCACTTTGAAAATCGCTGATCTGGTGGTATAGAAAATTTTACTGTTTTTTACTGTTCACAGTGAATCAGCGATTTTCAAAGTAGCTTAATAAATAGTAAATAAATTCCAAAAAATGTAAAATTTAGTCTCCACGCACATTTCAATAATAATTATTGAAGATAAAATTTTCTACATCTAAGCTATCAATCATCATAATAATTATTGAAGATAAAATTTTCAACATGTTCTAAATATTTGCAAAACTCAAACAACCGATCCGAACCGTTCAACATGTTCTAAATATTAAAATGTGCTTGGAGACCAAATTTTACATTTTTTGGAATTATTTTACTATTTATTAAGCCACTTTGGAAATTGCTGATCCGGTGGTCCACAGTAAAAAACAGTAAAAATTTCTGGACCACCGGATCAGCGATTTCCAAAGTGTCTTAATAAATAGTAAAAAGTTTCCAAAAAATGTAAAATTTGGTCTCCAAGCACATTTCAATATTTAGAACATGTTGAACGGTTCAGATCGGTTGTTTGAATTTTACAAATTAAAAAAATGACCCTAATTAAAGAGAGTGTTTTAATTTGCAAAGCACCGTATCCTATTGAGTTAGACTAGACAAGACACAGGCGTGTCATTAAATAATTGGTGTTTCTTTACTACTTGAATTATTAGGGTCCGCCTAGCTCTCCCCCGTGAACAATCCCCTGTTTCATCCCCCGTCAAAAGTAGTTAGTTAGTTAGAATTTATAACTGTCAGTGTATTTTAGGAATTTGCAGTAGTATTCATATGCACAACTAGTATTCATCCATCTATATGAAGGTATTCACATTTGCAATAGAAACATATTTGGATATATTACAACAATAAAGTAGGGGACAAACAACACGTGTGGGGAACCGTACAACTGTCAGAGCATTAATTATGTGGGGGACCGCACAACTGTCAGAGCATTAATTTCTAACTACCTTCAGCTCATTTTAAAAATTTGCAAAAAAAATATTCATCTGTAACACAACTAGCATTCATCCATCTATATAAATGTATTCATCCTTGCAATAGAAGCATATTTGGACACATCAATCACCCATCTTTTACACGTTTTTAGAGGTGAGTTTTTTTTTCTCCGTTCAATCTAACCAATATTTCTGACGATCTGTGAGGAATTTTGCAAATCTAAAACCACGAATGTCTTCTACACAATTTTCTCTTTCAAATGAGATCCATGATGACATACTTTCGAGTTGTCCATTGCACAAGTATTCATTCCTCGTCATGCAAGTATTCATCCCGCATTAAGCAAGTATTCATCATCATCGTGTAAGTGTAAATAGTTAATGTGCATACCAAACAAATAAAAAGTATTCATCCATAAGATATCAAGTATTCATACATATAAGTTAAAGTATTTATGTCTAAGATATTAAGTATTCATCCATAAACGTTGAAGTATTCATATCTAAAACATTAAGTATTCATCCATATGTACTTAGTACGCACTGGTCTAATTCACTATTAATGAAGCTTTGTTCTTTGCAAATAACTCGGATCTGACCCGGCGGAACACTTTTGGAGAGGGAGAGGTGGTTAGAGGGAGGGAGAGGTGGGAGAGGGAGAGGTGGGAGAGGGAGGGAGAAAGAGGAAAGAAATAAATAGAGAAAAGGTAGTTAGTTAGAAAATGTAGTTAGAATTTTAAAAGTTAGTTAGAAAAGATAGTTAGTTAGTTGGGGATGAAATGAGAGATGGATAGATGGGGTAACATATAATTACCCGAATTATTATTGCACCATATGCATAGAAGTACACTATTGAGTACATTAAATGATTGGTGTTTATTTACTACTTGAATTATTATTGTCTAGTCAATAGTGTACTTCTATGCATATGGTGCAATAATTATTATGATGATTGATAGCTTAGATGTAGGCGTGTAATTATGTCTATTGAGTTAGACTAGACAAGACACAGGCGTGTCATTAAATGATTGGTGTTTCTTTACTACTTGAATTATTATTGCACCATATGCATAGAAGTACACTACTGAGTTATATTTCTTTACAAGAGCCTTATGAGACATTTAAAAACTGCTAAAACTAAATTGCAAGACGTGTCTCATTTTTATGTGAAGGATCGGGTGAGTTCAACTTTAAAATATAAGGTAAATTTTGTTGGAGGTCACTAAATTTTGTTCTTTGTCACGAATTTGTCACTCAACTTTGATTTGTTTCTCCATAGCCACTGAACCTTTATTTTGTCCCAATCAAGTCACCCTATAATTTTTTCATCCAAAATATTAACAGAATATGCTCATTCCGTCCAAAAATTTAACGGAATATGCTCATTCCGTCCAAAATATTAACGGAAAAGTTATATTCCGTTAATATTTTGGATGGAAAAGTTATAGAGTGACTTGATTGGGACAAAATAAAAGTTCAGTGGCTATGAAGGGACAAATCAAAGTTGAGTGACCAATTCGTGACAAAGGACAAAGTTTAGTGACCTCCAGCGAAATTTACCCTAAAATATATCATAATACAAAAATCCGAACAGTTGAAACTGATTTTCTCTACGAATGATGTGTTTCCATGTAAAATCTATAAATTTTGGAACTAATTTAGTTTAAAATCAAGTGATACAAAATTAATACATTAAATTAACTTATAATTTTTTTTGACTGTTTGACTTTGTACTAAATTAATTTGAAAATTATAAATTTTGTATATAAATGCATTACTCGTGAAGAAAATTTTCTTAAATGGTTTGAATTCGTCGTTTGAAATCATTCCGATAAATTTGAAGTCAAGTTAAAAAAAAACTTGTTGAATTTAGGAACACTATTTCTAATCAATTTCTTTTACTATTTTAGAATTTCTCAGCTTCTTAAAAAAATTAGAGATCGAGCTTTCATATATGAAATAGAGATTTGTCCGTAACCATCTAACTATTTTTAATATAAAGATAACAAGCAAGATCTTCATTTTGTAAATATTCCTAAAATACCGTCATTCGAATTTCAAACTTACAACTTAAAATCTCCAAGCAAAATTAAGATGCATATATGATCCTCTACTCAATAAATTATAAACTGCATATGATTACTTTTAATAATATTGACAATATACAATATAAAATTATGTAAGAATTAATAATCCAACATTAACCATCAATTATAACCGGTAGGCAACAAAATATATTCCACACTGAAGAAAAAAAAATAGAAATACAAGTTTTTGCACTCATCTCCAACAGTTGTCTTGATTGATTTGATTGATAACAGAGATGGGCGATCGAGAAGCCAACGAAGACCACATATGTCACATATAGGAACTCAATCAGCTTCATGACTTGCTCTGCTTTTGTAATTTTAGTCACCCTGCATTATATATATTAAATATGTTCAATCAGTGAAATGCTATGTTGCATGGATACGGGTACGAGTATCATATCGGATACTATACTGATACGGTGATACGGTAATTTTTAAAAATTTGAGATACGATACATCTATTATATATATATAGAGGAGGGTTCAAATGCACCATTATTTTTGTGCTCCAATATGCTCCACATCCTTTATCTCCATTTTCAAAGTCCGAACAGTCGATCCGAACCACTCAACATAATCTTCATAATAAAGTATGCTTGGATACCAAATTTTATATTTTTTAGAATTATTTTACTATTTTTTTAGATACGTACAAAATCACCTTTTTAAGGAGATTCTGGACCATCCGATAAAGTGATATTGTACCTATCTAAAAAAATAGTAAAAAAATTCTAAAAAATATAAAATTTGGTTGCCAAACATATTTTATTATGAAGATCATGTTGAGCGGTTCGGATCGACTGTTCGGACTTTGAAAATAGAGATAAATGATGTGGAGCATATTGGAGTACAAAAATTATGGTACATTTGAACCCTCCTCACACACACACACATATATATATAGAGCTGGGCTATGGTGAGTTGTGAAGTAAGAGGTCATTATTACTTCACGCTCATATTTTCATTTTGAAAATCCAAACAACCGATCCGAAGCGCTCAACATGTTCTAAATATTGAAATGTCCTTGGAAACTAAATTTTACATTTTTTGGAACTTGTTTACTATTTATTAAGCCACTTTGAAAATCGCTGATCCGGTGGTCCAGAAAATTTTACTGTTTTTTACTGTTCACAGTGGATCGGCGACTTTCAAAGTGGCTTAATAAATAGTAAGAAAATTTCAAAAAAATGGAAAATTTAGTCTCCAAGCACATTTCAATATAGAGAACATGTGGAACGGTTTGGATCGACCGTTTGGACTTTGAAAATCCAAAAACAACTTGGTTGCACCGGGGGCTAGGAACAAATGTTTTGATATTAGCCACTATATATATATATATATATATATATATATATATAGGGGCTGGCTACTATGCTTATATAAGCATATGCCCACATATGCTTATAATTCATTTTTGCGTTTCCAATGTTCAAATAGTCGATCCGACTGTTCATCTTGTTCTCCATATTAATATATGCTTGGAGACCAAATTTTACATTTTTCTGAATTTTTTTACTATTTATTAAGCCACTTTGAAAATTGCCATATCACCGTATCCGTATTGTATCTGATACGATACTCGTACCCGTATCATATCCGATATGATACTCGTACCCGAATCTATGCAACATAGGATTTCACTGATTGAACATATTTGATATATATAATGCTGGGTGACTAAAATTACAAAAACAAAGCTAGTCATGGAGCTGATTTGAGTTTTTTTTTTTGAGGGAAAGCTGATTTGAGTTCCTACATATATGACATATGTGTTCTTGCCTCTTGCTTGGCTTCTCGATCGCCCATCTCTGTTATCAATCAAATCAATCAAGACAACAGATGGAGATGAGTGCAAAAAGTTGTATTTCTATAAGATCTAAGGAGAAAAACTCTTTCATTCAATCTTATTCTTTCTTTACAAATCTTGTTCCTATTTATAATAAGAAGCTTACTAGCCGTTACGGTACCGTCGGTACTATTTTTAATTCCTATTTTATACAGTAGTTGTGTAAGCTGTATATATCTACTTTCTACTTTATTGCTTTACATATCGATGATGTACGACTAATATCAATTATTCTCAACAAATACTTATCGTACATTCAATTTGTATTAAACTTTAAACTCCGCTATATTGAATGAAAAAAAAAGCTCCGACATAAAACTTGATATGCATTTATATATGGCTTGATAATAGTTTAATAGGACAATGAATCAATGAGGAACAAAATAACATATTTGAATAATTATTACAGAACACGTCCGAGAAATCACATGATAGACAGTACAGTACAACACATCTGAACTAACAAGGTTTTAAAAATCATAAATTACAATACATCTAAACGATTCTAACCAAACCAAACTAGCTTGTCAAGTTCTTCATTAAATTAATGCCAAGTGGCAACCCAAAGATAAGACTGTACAGAAAAATATGCGATAACAATTCGTAGAAGATGAGGTCAGAGAACTTGCCCCTGATCCAAGCTCCTAGAGTATTGTGCATCGAAGTCCAAGGACCAAGGTGGGACCTATACAATCCTCTCCACCCGATCCGCTTCACTATCGGTTGTGCAAGTGACAGCGTATTTGACCAGTAAGCCGGTTTGCTAAACGGAAGTAAACAGAATGAAGCAACACAAGCCAGTATGCTTATTGGCAAATTTATATATATATATGCGAGAATCATATATCTTTCGAATACAATGGTTTCTGAAGCACAGCGCAAGCGTTGGATGCGCGAATCTCAATATTAATCTGAGTGAGTGGACTGTTGATTTGTTACCTGTTTTAGCCCAAAAGGTATTTGACTGAGCATTGACCGCAGCAGGCACAGGACCTCTCAATTTTTATAAACAAATTAATTGAGAGGTCCCCAAGCAGGTGGGACCGACATTTTAATTAATATCCAAAGTTTATTGCAAATTAATTAATTAATTAATATTGATACAAAAACACAAGTGAGGGTGACAGTCGATATATAACACGACACAAAGCTAAAATTGACACAACACAGGTGGTGAGGTGGAGATATATAGGCACGACACATATTCAATTCACACAATATGTAATGTATATATAGATTCGCATTGTCTTGTTCTCTTCTATTAGATTAGATCTCTTCTCTTCGTCCCTACCTCCACAGATCTAATCTGCCTCAGCAGTCAGCCCTAATTAAGTCCCTAACACGTACATACTCAATTAGTTCACTATCTATCTTCCCTAGCTACCTCCACAAACCTATCTCAACCCAATCAAGAATACGAAAACACCAAATGTTGCATGCCGTCTCTTTCGGTACATTAATTTCCAAAAGCAAATGTTGTCCCATATCCATATATATATATATATAAGTCGACATTGAGAGTTGAGACTAGCTACTAGTCTAGTCTCCCAGCAAATTAAATAAAATACAAGTCTTGGATTTATTTATTGTAGTCTCACAGTCACCATCCATCGTAGTTACCCTTGAATGAGGTTTTCCATTTCCTTTCCATTATAATCAACACAACACAACACAGCACAGACAAAAATTAATTAAATCAAATCTTTGTCAGTCGCTTTTGCTTTTGCGAAAGGAAGGAAGGAAGGAAGGAGAGACAATTCAACGCAACGCACCGTCAAAATCTCGGGCGTCACAGAGTCGGTCACGGAGAGGAGAGAGCACCAAACGTGTGGGCACCACTCGACACCGAAATGTACGGACACGGCCATTTTTTATTAGAAAGCATTTAATTTTTTATTAGAAACCATATGCTTATTCCCAAAATTGGTTTGAATTGGAAATAATTTGAAAACGGAAGTACTTTGTTGATCGGGTGCGGGGCGAGGCAGCAAGGCGGGTGGTCGGGTGCGGGTGTCGGGCACTCCAGTGGGTGGTCGGGTGCGGGTGCTGAACGCCATTAAAAAAATCTAATAGAAGTCACTGTTTTTTCAAAATTTCAGCGGCATTAAAAAAAAAAAATCACCGACTTTTAAAAAAAAAACAATCAGTGTTGAACGCCAACACTGACAATTTTTCAAAAACAGTCAGTGTTGAAAACCAACACTGACTTTTAAAGCGTCAGTGTTGGTGCTCAACACTGACGCTTTAAAAATAGTCACCGTTGGTGTTCAACACTGACTGTTTTTTAAAACAGTTAGTGTTAGCAGCAACATTGACTGTTTTTAGAGCGTCAGTGTTGACCACTAACACTGGCGGTTTTTAAAGAAACAGTCGGTGTTGGTTATCAACACTGACTGTTTTTAAAGCGTCAGTGTTGAGTATCAACACTGACGCTTTAAAAACAGTCAGTGTTGAGTATCAACAATGATGGCTTACGAGAGGTTGTTTCTCAGTGTTGGTTCAAAAAATGAAAATAAGGGTGCAAATGATTATTGCAAATATCAAAGTATGAGGTGAAATTATTAACTGACTGATTATAATGTGAAGAGCTGATTACAAGTGTTCAAATAAAATTGGCAGGTTACGGTTTGTTCCTTTGGGCTGTAAAAAACATCATCATAATTCTTATTAAGTTGAAAATTTAACATGAAGATAAAAGTAATAACAATTATTCTTGTAATTTCTTATAACCTATTAAGCTTTACATTCAGTTACTTTCCAAATTGGAGTGTAAAAGAAGGAAACAAAACCAATCAAACAAAAAAATAGAAAATATAATAATCTTCCATTCTTTTTCATCCACTTGTCCGTTCATCACCTCATGAAACTACATATTTACCCTGAAGAAAATTGTTGAGACTAAAAGTAACTTTTAATTTTGTTTTCGAATATGAGATGGAGATAAAAAAATTTCAAAATCACCTTAGGTGACAAAGTACTGGATACAAATCAAAATTTTCAAATCAGCTCATAATTTGACAAATGATTTTTTGGGATATTTTTCTAACTTCGCAACTACTAATTTACTCTAGAAACTTAAATTTACCTTACTTACCTCTCAATTTTTTACAACTGTTTCTTATTTACCTTCATGTAATTAATCTCATGTTAACTCTAATTAAATTATTAAAAAATCATAGTTTATCTCTAATTAAGAATTACAAAGTTAAAAATACCATTGACTCTCAACTGAATATTATGATCGTTCCTTCTCAACTAAAATTTAAACATGCATCAATCAATACTTTCTTATTTGAATACATATTTGTCTAAATTTTAAATTTAAATATATTATATGATCTGATATATTTATTAATCTTTATCGTTCATATTTTTAGAAAAAAAATGTAATCTTTTTATTTAAATACATATCTTGCCCAGTTTTTTCTATTCTTTATTCTTCGGCCCAGCCTACTCCGACATTTTTATTAATATCCAAAGTTAATTACAAATTAATAAATATACCCAGAACCCCTGGGTTTTTTGAAAAATACCCAAACCCCTCGTGAGGAGGAAACCGGCCAGATTTGAAAGGTTTGGACATTTTTTCGAAAAGCCCAGGGATTCTGGGTATATTTTTTAATTTGTAATTAACTTTGGATATTAAAAATTAAAAATGTCGACAGCCTACTCAAAGAAATTTGGTTTGCTCTTTTTTTCCAGCTCAAAACCAAGAGCAGTGCTCTCCATTCCAAAGCTGAATGGAACTGTGCTGTTCCATCCTTTTTCTTTCTCCTTTACTATTTTTTTCATTTATAAATTATCGATCGTTTGATAGCATGACAAGACTAAATTAATATAACAAACGAATGACGAAGGTGCTGAAGCAATTACAAGAAGAGGGTTTAGGGTCGCGGAGGTGCTGAAGCAATCTCCGCGTGGTGAGTTAATGAGTTACACAAACCCAAACATTCATCCGAACACACCCGTAAAAACAATGACCAACAAATTAGAGAAAGAAATTGATATAAAGGTCCTAGTATACTAATGGTATTAGAGGCCACTCACTGTTCCATAGTAGCTAGCTCTTGAAAGTAAATGATGCCATGCACAGTCTGAAAAAGGCTTACAAGTTGACAAGTGAGACTGCAGCGCAGAGACACACCACGCGGCAGGACCCCACAGGCACATAATAAGTCTCCAAAAGCATTAATAATTGTACCAGTACCACGTGGAATGGGCCCCACAGGCACAAGAAGACACCGCGGAATTATTGACGGACCATTTCATCTTCTAATCATCGATCACCGACACGGAAATTTCAATTTATATAGACTATATATTGGTAAATAAAGTGGATTATTAATTGGATAAGAAATACGAGAATCGGTTAAACGAGCGACTATTGTACCTCTTATTTCGTTTCTTGGAAACTTCAACATTTGATTCGTTGGATGTTCAAACTTTTGAGAAGTGCGTACACCAGTACAAAAAACCTCTTCACTGACTGTTCAAATACCCCTACACCGACTGTTATAGCGGCGTCAGTAAAGCCGGCGCCAGTGAAGGTTACCTTTTACTGACGCTTTAAAAACAGTCAGTGTTGAACACCAACACTGACGCTCTAAAAACAGTCAGTGTTGGTATTCAACACTGACTGTTTTTAAAGCGTCAGTGTTGAACACCAACACTGACGCTCTAAAAACAGTCAGTGTTGGTATTCAACACTGACTGTTTTTAAAGCGTCAGTGTTGAACGCCAACACTGACGCTTTAAAAACAGTCAGTGTTGCATACCTACAGTGACTGTTTTTAAAAACCGTCAGTGTAGGTCCTAAAAACAGTCGGTGTTGACATAAAAATTTTGGCATGGTTCCGCTTGTATCGAGGCTAGCCTCCATATTTTGTTAGCCATATAACTATTCGACATTCATTGACATTAAATAGAATATCATGCAAATAATGTAGACAACATAAATAAAAGGCAACACAATTTAACAACATAACATATTCATTCACAAAAAACCACACTATAGCAAAATTTACATAACCCATAAAAACAAAATATGCAACTGAAATTAACAACATTGTATTTCTTGTAAATAGGTTAGAAGTTGTCCAAGAAAAATATACAATTCTTGTAGTTGACTGGACTGAGCAAGGACACGAGAAGTCTAATTACCCAAAATTGCTCCAATTATCGCTTGACAAGAGGCGATCGGTATCAAAGCGGTTGTCAAACTTTGCTTGCCTCTATCTCATCTAGTGATCAATTAAATTGTGTCCCTACAATTAGAGAAGGTATGAATAACAAACTTCATAATATAAATTGACCAAAAGACCTCATTATAAGATCATATGAAACTATAAAATTAGTTGTAATAGAAAAGTAAAAAAGTTGGATACTTCTTAAAAAAGTTGGATACTATAAGTCCAACTAAATACCAAAAAGAACCAAGGGGGTAAATGCAGGAAGTAATTTGGTCTAACTGATACAGTATTATGCCAGCAAGTTAAGGAAATTTTGAACCTAAACTAAAAAAAACCATAGTATGGTTGGTGCGGGTAGAGAGAGAGAGAGAGGGCAAGACAAAGAGAGTGTACCTGCGAAGTGGACTCTGGATCACCCAAACAGATATAAGAGACGGCCGCATACATCTGGCACATAGATTGCATTGATTTGCTATCTGTCAACTGCAAAATTACAATATTTTTGTTTAACTCATTAAGGAATATTAGAACAAGAAATATAAAAGCACATTACTAAAACTCAGTATCAGGATACGTATGTAGGTATACTATAATTTCCAAATTATATTAGATAGAATAGAAGGTTCAGATTTCAGTCAGCAAACAAAAATTCAGTGTTATATTATTATTCAGTATTCCACCTGATATCTCGAAAATGCAATTTCAGCATTCAATCAGTTAATCTCTCTACTTAACCCAATTTATCTCTAAATAAGAAACTAATTTATAGAATATAGATAATAATAAGGTATGCTAAGCCTTTTGCTCTAAAATTAACCACTGATTGGTACCAGTGAATAATTTGCTTGTACCAATTGAGTAAATAAAACCTAATGGGATTAAATAAGCAAGTGCCTCAAGAACTAGAAATTGCGTCTCTTTATCCTCCACAATGACCTCAAAGGTCTCATTCCATTCCGGGTTTAGATTGTTGTTAATGACTTTCGTTTTCACCTTAAACATTGGCCTTATATATAAAACAACATATGGATCAGATTTCCCAATAACATCCGTATTCATTAAATTATTTGCCATTTTCGCAGTCACTGTCAACTTCCCTTGTGGTTTCAGCTCCAAATCACTGCACATTAAAAATATATATATATATATATATATCATGAGGAAGGATCCACTTACAACAAATTTGAGTTACAACAAAGTTACAACATTCATTTTTTTCATTTTCAAAGTCCAAATCGTCGATCCAAACCGTTCAACATGATCTCCACAATAAAATGTAGTTGCAGATCAAATTTTACATTTTTTTGAATTTTTTTACTATTTATTAAGTATTTTACAAAAAATAGCCATACTTAGACCATTGAATTTTGTACCCATCTTAATAAATAGTAAAAAAATTCAAAAAAATATAAAATTTGATCTGCAAGTACATTTTATTTAGATAATCATGTTGAACGGTTTGGATCGACGATTTGGACTTTGAAAATGAAAAAAATGAATGTTGTAACTTTGTTGTAATTCAAATTTGTTGTAAGTGGATCCCTCCTCATATATCATATACAAAACGACCAAGAAAAATAGAAAATAAATAAATATATTTACCTTATGTCAACATCAACACCACCAAGTGGAATGACGACTCTGTGAGGCCACTTGAGCATGTCTTCAATAATTGAAGCTACTGTATCCTATTCCATTTTGAAAATTAAAAATATTGCTTTAGTTAAGATCAAATTTGATGTTACACGATGTGAGAGATGGCAAGAAGGAAAACAAGAACTCACGTCAATCATGTCATCAAGGCCGGGAACAGCTGTCAGGCTCCCTCCAACAGCCTTCAAGGTGTAATCAATTCTAGGTTTTGGCTGATAGAAATAATTTCAAAGAGCTCTCAATATATCTAGTTTGTAGGGATTCTATCATGATATTTTGAACAACATTTTTTTAATCTAAAAAAAAATTAGAAGTTTTCTTATTACATCGGCAAGGAGAGCAACAACAACAGCAGAAATGCAGGGGATTTCTTCGGATAATTGGAATACAACACGAATCACAGTAAACACTTGCAGATCTTTCAGCTAGACCACATAGCAAAACAAATCAAGTTATACTCAGTGAATGTTCTAACTGGTATCAATCATAGAAGGCAAAATCGGCCGATTCAAATTTCGGCCGTTCCGGCATCATTCCGGTCAAATTTCGACCGTTCCGGTCTCATTTCAGACCAATTTCGTCCGTTTCGGACCGAAATAGGCCGATTCGGTCAACAAAAAAAATTGCGGTATCTGGGATTCGAACTTGAGCCTTCAGCGATGCAACCAAACACAACTCCACCACACCACACAGTGTTTCTTGGTTAAAACTATAACTCATTTGTATATATCAATTTCTATATGTCCATTTAAACTCATTTCTATATATTCATTTCAACTCATTTCTATATATCCATTTAGTTGTACTACTTGTATTATATAGTATTAGTAGATTATTTGATTGTAATAATTTTTCTAAATATTTTTATCAATTTTTTTCTATTTTTTTAGTGTAAAACAAGTTTTTGCCAAAAAAAATCCGATTTTCCGATCCGATTCGGCCGATCCCGACAGATTTTTCCGATCCGGATCGGGATCGCTCGGTGCCGATCGCGATTCCGATACCGATTTTTCCTTCTATGGTATCAATCCCTCCAATCATCTTTTAGTCGTAAAACTTACCAAAAAAATATATAAAACAGAAAAGAATAAAAGTTGAATAAATACAAACCATTACCAGTCCTGTGACATTTTTTATTGCCTCTTGGAGCTAAATTTAGACAAGATATGAGAAGAAAATATACCTGAATCGGTAAAGAGGCTACGACTGCATCGACACTCAGAATGATGCTGGGATCACCGCCCCATCTAAAATCAATATCCATAGTTATCTGCCCCTTTGTCAGGCTCTGAACTCTTATACCTTCATAAAATAAAATAAAAACGAGTAATCAAACAAAAATAAAATGACTCGCAAGTAGAAAAATTGAAGAATTACATGAGAGTTGATTATTTTTGTCCTTTGGTGCAATAAAATTGCATACCTATTAGGTCATTGCAAGTGCATTACATGAGAATTTGGAATCGGCTTCAATTCCCCATTATTCTGATCGTGTTTGGTTGAAGGTGGAAGAATGAAAAAGTGGAAGAGTATCAGTAAATGAGCCAATTCCATCTCTTCGAAAAGGCCAATTCCTCTATTCCACCATCCCCATGGAATAGAGAATTGGCTCATAGAGGAATAGAGGAGGGACCTAGTTGTAAAAAACAGGGGTTTGACTGGAAAAGTTCAAACCCAATTCTACTTTTCCCATTTCCACAATTCCACTCAATTCTTTTCTTGTTCGGTGGGAATAGAACCTCTATTCCACTCTATTCCCCTTTTCCACACTTGCCGAACATGCCCTTGGAAGAATAAGAAAGAAAGAGATAGAAAAAAAAATAATACTTGAGCTACGTAAGGCCACGTCTTGCTTAATTGCTTGTTCAACCATTTCACCTACACAAACCAAAAGTTGCCGATAAATAATGTCACAATAAAAATGAAAGATTTCTAAAGATAAACAACACTATAAGCTGTGCAAAGCAATACCATCTCAGATTCCAGTTTGGGTAAATTTTGACTTCTGCTTTTTACCTGGTTCTCTTTTTTTTTTTGTTTAAAATATAAATGAGGTTCGGTTACACAATTTAAATAGTTTATGTTAGTAGCAAAATTAGCCCTACCTGCTCAAAAGAGGGAAAAGAAATCCATTCAGGAAAATTGTCTCCACAGAGCTTCTTCAAATCTCCCTTCAAAGAGAACCTAACAGCTTTATATCAGCTGCCTGTCAAGAAATTTTCAAGGGAAAAATTATTCTAAGTTTGCTCCACAATCAGAGAATAGTAGTACTTTAATAAAATCAACATATCAACAAATTGCACAATCAAAATTGGTTTGAATTGGAAATAATTTAAAAACGGAAGTACTTTGTTGATCGGGTGCGGGGCGAGGCAGCAAGGCGGGTGGTCGGGTGCGGGTGTCGGGCGCTCCAGTGGGTGGTCGGATGCGGGTGCTGGGGCGCTCCAGCGGGTGCTAGAATACTGGTGCGGGTGCTCAGGTGCTTGGGTGCTCGGCGGAGGCGAAGGCAGCAAGGCGGAAACGAAGAGGGAAACGAAGAGGCAGCAATGCTATTTTTTGGGAGATCGCGAGGGAAATGAATTTTTGGGAGATCGATTTTGGGTTTTGGGAGATCGCAAGTGTATTTTCGTAAAAAAGAAGAGGGAAAGTGAAAACTTTCGCGGCAGATCGAAAATGGTAAACCGGGAGCTAAAATTTTAAGAAGGAAATCACTGACGGCTCCGAACAAAACAGTCAGTTAAATAATGAAACACTGACGGCTCCAAAAAAAAATAATAGTCAGTACAGAAAATCAACACTGACGGTTCTGAAATAAAAACAGTCAGTATAGAACCTCAACACTGACGGTTACTAATTAAAAACGGTCAGTGTAGTATATCAACACTGACAGTTTCGAAAACAGTCGGTAATAGTATCAACACTAACGGTTCTGGAATAAAAACAGTCAGTGAATCAAAAATTGACAATAAAATTAACATAAAATGAAGTTTCAGATCGGACCGTTCATTTTCACGCAGGAAATCAACGGTCGATCTGCTGTGAAATCATTCCAAATCTTTTTTAAAATGATCAAGGGAGAATACTAAATGTAACCAACATAAAAGTACGGAAATTTTATTATGTATGAGCTTCGATCCAACATGAAGTGTTTATGGCCATACGATGCTTCAATTTTCGGTTAACTAGATGGATGGGTAAATAAAAACAAATTTTGATCAAACTTGGATGCAAGACAATAAATGTAGTGCTCTTTAATTTAAACGGTTCCGATCGACCCACGGACGACATATTCCCGTGCGTCTTCATTAACTCATGAAACAAGAGATTATGTTTCATGTTCATGATAGAAGATGTGAGTCATATATGCAATATGCATGTAATGCTATATAATATAATGTGTTAAAATTATTTAATTAAGCAATAAACATGTTATAACATTAATTATTGTACAAATTACTAAGTTTGCATTATTTTTTATGCATGAATATTTGTTGTTGGGTATTAAGCCCTTAATTAACGGATCCAAGTTTGCATGAGCATGTGTTACACAATTCTAAGTTTATAATTAACATATTTTTATTTTTATTTTCTTCAACATAAATTATATTATCATATTATTTATTTATGTACATACTTTCTTGACAACTAATCAAAGTTTAAAAATATATTATAAATTTTGGAAGACTTAATTGTATTGTAAAATATCCACAAATTGCTTAATTGGATTCCCTTATAAAATTTGTCAACAAGCGCAAAATCCCGGTTGAAATTTCATTTCATATAACTTGTGATTTTCTTTAGAATTCTCCGTCTTCTTGCATTATCTTGTAATTATTAAATTCGTATTTGTAAAAACTTGAAAGATTTTAAGTTTTAACTTGATTTTATTAAATAAATTAATGTATTACATGTGTTCAATGAAATGTTCAAACCAAAATAATATATTTTTAATTATGATATTTGAAGAAAAAAATTAAGGAAAAAATGTAAAATAAAATGAAAAATGAAACAAACAAAAATATGAATAATAAATATAATTGTTAAATAAAATTCACCTAATACACATAAATTATTATTTTTAAATAAAATTCAACCCTAATAAATTATAAATACTGGAGCCAGACCCTCATCGTCTCTTCCCGGGAATTGAATTCCTCTTGATTTCAAGCTATAGGAAAAGATATCCAAAACATGCATGTATTCCCTTGATTTCAAGCTCTAGGAAAAGATGTCCAAAACAAGCATGTTAGCATGTATAGTTACTATGATTGTGTTAATTATAAAGACATTTATAATCACTTGTAAGTTCTCAAAATATTTTTAAATAATTGTTTTAGTGCACATTATTTACACAAAACATGAGAACTACACTAAAATGAAGTCACTGTTTTTTCAAAATTTCAGCGGCATTAAAAAAAAAATCACCGACTTTTTAAAAAAAAACAATCAGTGTTGAACGCCAACACTGACAATTTTTCAAAAACAGTCAGTGTTGAAAACCAACACTGACTTTTAAAGCGTCAGTGTTGATGCTCAACACTGACGCTTTAAAAACAGTCACCGTTGGTGTTCAACACTGACTGTTTTTTAAAACAGTTAGTGTTAGCAGCAACATTGACTGTTTTTAGAGCGTCAGTGTTGACCACTAACACTGGCGGTTTTTAAAGAAACAGTCGGTGTTGGTTATCAACACTGACTGTTTTTAAAGCGTCAGTGTTGAGTATCAACACTGACGCTTTAAAAACAGTTAGTGTTGAGTATCAACAATGATGGCTTACGAGAGGTTGTTTCTCAGTGTTGCTTGAAAAAATGAAAATAAGGGTGCAAATGATTATTGCAAATATCAAAGTATGAGGGGAAAATATTAACTGACTAATTATAATGTGAAGAGCTGATATTTTTGTTCTTTGAATGTGTTGTGGGCCCACAATGCAGAAAAGCTAACCTGAACCAGAGCACCGAAGCGCAAACAATGAGAAAAAAATTCAATTTGATACAATATAAAGAGATAGTGTTCATATTTTTTTTTTTTGTTTGAAAGAAAATGAAGGGATAGTTTAATAGGGGGCAAAGATGAATGTGATTGAATTGAGTTTATAGGGGGCCAAAGATGAAGAGATAATTTATGGTGTTTAGAAATATAATTAAATGTCTTTCTGTTACTGCACGCATGCAGTAGTATGCTCTCATCTAATCTTGTTTAGATTTTGATCAACAATCATGGATCCTGACAAAATTATGATCAAGAAATAGCAGCATCATGTCATGTGCAACAACTTACCTGTCATAACTGGGCATTCATTACCAGTACCACACACACAGAGGCTCCTTTTCTTTAATGGTCAGGCCATTTTTATCACTTGATTACAAGTGTTCATCAATTTAATCCAATTTTCCTTAGCCCAGTCCTGAATTAATTGGCCCAATTACATGAATGGGTCCAATTTAACTACTACTCTAAGTCCAGTGCCTTGCCACTCAGTGAATGTTGTTTAAGTGCATAATGTGCTCCTTTGAGCTGTAAAAAACATCCTTATTATTTTTTTTAAGTTGGATATTTAACATGAAGATAAAATTAATAACAATATTTCTTGTAAGTTCTTATAATTAACCTTCTAAGCTTTATATTCAGTTACTTTCCAAATTGGAGTGTAAAAGAAGGAAACAAAACCAATCAAACAAGAAAATAGAAAATATAATAATCTTCCTTTCCGTTCTTTTTCATCGACTTTTCCCTTCACCTCATGAAACTACATATTTGCCCTGAAGAAAATTGTTGAGACTAAAAGTAACTTGTAATTTTTTTTTTCGAATATGAGATGGAGATCAAAAATTTCAATCACCTTGGGTGACAAGAACTGGATACAAATCAAAATTTTCAAATCACCTCATAATTTCACAAATGATTTTATGGAATAATTTTCTATATATCCTTCGTAACTTTTGCAGTTACTTATTTACTCCTAGAAACTTAAATTTACCTCAATTACCTCTCAATTCTTTACAATTGTTTCTCATTTACCCTTCATGTAATTAATCTCTTGTTAACTCTAATTAAATTATTAAAAAATTCTAGTTTATTTCTAATTAAGAATTACAAAGTCAAAATACACTTGACTCTCAACTGAATATTATGATCATCAGTTCCTTCTCGACCAAAAATCAAACATGCACCAATTAATACTTTCTTATTTGAATAAATATATATATCTAAATTTTAAAATTAAATATATTTTATGACCTGATATATTTATTAATCTTTATCGTTCATATTTTAAGCAAAAATGTATAATCTTTTTATTTAAATAAATATCTCGTCCTGTTTCTTCTATTCTTTATTCTTGGGCCCAGCCTACTCAAGAAATTTGGTTTGCTCTTTTTTTCCAGCCCAAAACCAAGAGCAGTGCTCTCCATTCCAAAGCTCATTGGAACTGTGCAGTTCCATCCTTTTTCTTTCTCCTTTACTATTTTTTCTTCGCCATTTCCTTGGCTAATGGCCATCTCCATTTTGCTGGGTTTTTTTGTCTTGTTGTTTCTTTCTCCCATTTAGCTATGGGTCAACACTTCTCGGATGCAACATGAACAAGGAATCTACGGTACGATAAGTCTTTTAAATATTTATTTTATTATATTATATATATATGCATAAAAAACATATAATTTTTAAGTCTAACAAATTTCATGATTTGTTCTTCTAAATGTTAAGAATATATAAGTTAAAAAAATATATATACACATATATTAATATTTTATTTTGTAAACACCGCTAAAGCTACCCTATATTAATCATGTTCAAATATTTTATTTTTTATATTAAATTATTAATAATGGTAATTTCTCCAGTGACGAATTCGAATTTACCTCGGAAATAAAGTGTCAATGTAGCCGATCTAGTCCAAGACACATAATTTTTTCCATTGAGCAATGTATTGGTTATTTTTGAGGAATGTATGGTAGCCTTGTATGAGTGTTGTACATCTGTTGCCATGCTTGATTCGTGTAGATTTTATTGTTTTTAGGTTGTTTGTGCTGCTTGAGGTTTTGTATCAGATTACTGGTATTATTGGAAATTATAGGTTTATTGGTATTTTGGCTCTGATACCATGTTATTTTTATAAGATCTAAGGAGAAAAACTCTTTCATTCAATCTTATTGTATTTCTTTACAAATCTTGCTCCTATTTATACTAAGAGCATTACTAGCTGTTACGGTACCGTCGCTACTATTCCTAATTCCTATTTATACAGTAGTTGTGTACAGCTGTATATATCGACTTTCTACTTCATTGCTTTACACATAGTACTAAAACAATTAATGCTATGTTTGATCTTGTCCACTTGATCAATTATTCTCAACAAATACTTATCGTACATTAAATTTGTATTAAACTTTAAACTCCGCCATATTGAATAGAAAAAAAAAGCTCCGATATAAAACTTGATATGCGTTTATATATGGCATGATAATAGTTTAATAGGACAATGAATCAATGAGGAACAAAATAACATATTTGAATAATTAATATAGAACACATCTGAGAAATCACATGATAGACAGTACAGTACAACACATCTTAACTAACAAGCTTTTAAAAATCATAAATTACAGTACATCTAAACGATTCTAACCAAACCAAACTAGATTGTCAAGTTCTTCATTAAATTAGTGCCAACCCAAAGATAAGACCGTACAGAAAAGTATGCGATAACAAATGGAAGAAGATGATTGTGCATCGAAGTCCAAGGACCAAGGCGGGACTTACACAATCCTCTCCACCCGATCCGCTTCACTATCGGTGGTGCAAGTGACAGAAATCCCCTGTAAGCCGGATTGCTAAATGGAAGTAAACCAAATGAAGCAACACAAACCAGTATGCTTATTCCCAAATTTACTTGATATAGCAATGTATATATTGCTAAAGCAAAAGCACAGATAATGGCTCTGCCAGCAATTTCCACCATCACCATAGAATATGTAAGGCATACCAAACGAAGCTGAATATCTACACCTGACGTCCCTGCATAAACAATCCATGCTGTGGCAACAATAGATGACAAAAACGCCAATGAATCTGAAACAATAAAAGCCTTGAAGGCATATCTCCGGGAAAGAATAGGTGTGCCTTTGTTCGTGTGGTCATCAGCAATATATCCACCTGGCATGGTGAACATAGCGGCAAAAGTCACCGTTGCAATTAGTACTGAGATAATTCCCAAGTTACAGGTAACACTGTCGACTTTCTTTATCATTCTCTCTTTGTCTCTCGTGGGGAGCTGTAAATCATCAAGGATATGATCAGCCCGACGAGGACTAGGAAGTGCACCAGTCCACATCATGCAACGAAATATATTGTACGTTGTGCCCTGAATAAAGAGAAATTATAGGCCAACATCAAATAAAATTTCTGCAGGTAGAATCCTCATTCATTAAAAAATAAAATTTCCATATATTCTCTTAGTTAGGTTCTGAGGCCACTATTTATAAATAGTAAAAAACAACAGTTTTGTAAAATTTTCTTAAAATTTCCTTATTTTTGGACAATTCTGGATCACTGAAAAACAGTAGTTTTTAAAATACTTAATAAATAGTAAAAAAATTCAAAAAAAATGTAAAATTTGATCTCCAAACACATATTAATATAGATATCATGTTGAACGGTTTGAATCGACTGTTTGGACTTTGAAAATTACAAAATAAAAAATATTAGAAGGGGAGATAAAGGTCAGTGTTAATCAAAATAAAAAAAATGAGGCAATCTGATAATGTCAGAGGAGAATGGGAACAGAGGGTCAACGGTGCTTCTTTGGTCACAAGGTTTAAATCCAATTGAAAGTTCATGACAAATTTGGTTTTCATTTGGAATAGTTGAAAGACTATACCTGATAAAAAATAAATTCCTGCTTGTGGAAAGAGATATTTGAATTATTGGTCATAAGTGTATCAATTTGTCATTCTAAGGTTTTGATATTAAGTATAAGTAATTATATTAAGCTGCTGAGTGTCTATGCTATGTTTTAACTTTTAAATTATCTTTTTCCGGTTGCCTTCTCAAACACAAAATTTAGCATGCTATTCAATGAGAAAAGAAAAACATTTCCTTAGAAAAAGGACGAGAAATCATGAGACAGAGAAGCTCAATAGCCAAGAGTTAACTTGGAGAAGGGAAATCACAAGAAAACTATCATTAGGATAACAAGGAAAATGAATGTAGCGAAAAAGAGGAATAAAAATGAGCTTATGGTCCTCACCAAGAAGAATCCAAATTCTCGATCCAGCTGCTTTAAAGCAAGATCAGCTGGTGTTAGGCCACTCCTGTTCATGATGCTCGAGTACACCATCTTCATTGATATCAGATACCTCACAACCTGGTATTGTCCACTTTCACTAGCTGAATGAAGTAGTGTATTTCCTTGATAATCCCTGGCATTGAGGATTCTCAAAAAGGTGTCTTTATTACCGAAATAAAATATGTAATCTTTGCCGTCTTGAATGGCAAGGTGAACATAGTTTCTTCCATGGGTATCAAGTAATTCATGCGAGTCGGGAAATTGCTTTAGCAGCTCCTTAATTATTAATGATCTGCCACACGTTGCGGCTGTGTGTATGGGAAATAACCCGTTCTTGTCTGCCATGTAAGCTGCTTTTTTTATTTCATCATTTTTCAATAAGAGTTGTACAGTCTCAAGGTTTCCAACTGATGCTGCATAGTGAAGGGGAGTGCTTTCCAAGTCGTCTACCTTAGTTGCAAGTGATTCGTTCCATTCCAAAAGTATGCGCGTAATTCCTGTTGTTAAGGATTTTACATAACAATCAAGGAAAGGTGTTAGAATCTATAAATGAATCCAGAATAAATCGTATGGTTTGGAAACTCGGCCGAGTCAACTCGGTATCGACCGTGTTCGGTCCGAGTTTCACCCGAGTCTCGCGCCCATGCGATTTTTTCAGCAAAACTCGGTTGAACAGTGTTTGATTCGGTCGAGTCATCCGATTTTCAGGCCAAATCAACCCAAGTATGGCCGAGTCTGGCCGAGTCAACAATTTTTTCAATTATTTTTAAATGCTTACTCAATAAAATGTGAATAAATGTACAATTATTTTTTTTTTTGTTCTCGAAGGCTAGTAGGCAGAGAATGGTATCAATTTAGCAGTCTATGTCTCCTATTACTTCTGATTTACATTGTAAAATTTCCTTTTTCTGATCAAAACTAATTTGATTTACAAAAAAAAAAAAAAATGTCAGATTAAGCTGTGGTGTCATCTACAGGTGTTATTGATGATGTCAGTACAGAAATCTGATGCATTTTCACTAGATCGAACGATCCTGACAAAAAAAGCGTCCTCTGATTTGGACCAGGAAGAGAAGAATGAAAAACAAAGGCATACATCTAGGAAGAAAACAGGATGAATTCTTTGTAGAAACATATATATTCGGTTAATACTAATTTTAGTTTATTTTTAATGCATTTAAAATATTAAGCAATTAAAAACATTTAAGGTTTTGGTCTAGAAACATAATAAAATTATGACAGAAAACAATACATACCGGTATATTCTAGCACAGCAACGTGTAGTGCAGTTTGTCCTTTTGGTCCCGCACAGGACACCCTGGATGGCTCTTCTTTTGTGAAGATTTCGACTATGTTAAACGCGTTCATCATAGTTGCCAGGTACAGAGGAGGGACACCCTCCATGTCAACAATACCAGTTATGCTGGGTTCAGAAAGTATAAGATTCTCCACTATAATCCCGTGACCAACTCGCACCGCCTCATGCAGTGCGGTCTCACCATGCAAATTTCTTGCTGTTAGAAGGGTCTGCTTTACAGCCTGATCCTCTTCGTCAGCAAAAGATATCAAGCTATTAACCATTATATAGTTCCCGGCCTTTGCAGCACAGTGGAGAGGTGTCTCTTTTAACCTATTGCATGCCGTCAGCAAGGATCTGTTTCTCTGGTAGACTTCTCTTGCGAAGTCTGCATTATCTATTGTGCGCTTCCATGAGAGTTTCCGCTTTGAACTAGCAGCAATATGTAATACTGTGTTATCTCCAATTGTTACTCCATCCAATAGAAGCAAATCTAGCACAATCAAATTGCTTATTAAGATATATCTAATTTATTAAGTAAATAAATTAGGATTTTTGAGTAATCCAAAGAAGTTTCTATGTTGGTCAAAGCAAAAGACTCTCGAGCATTATTTTTCTAATTTATTAAGTAAACAGGTAGGGTCAATGATGCAAAAAGTGAGGGGCTGAGGCTAGAACTGTTAGGTTTTGGCTCCTGTACCAGTCTCTGGTATGGTTGTAGTTAGTATTTGGACAGTTCAGTCTATGAAGGAAGAGTTGAGTTGCTGATACCTTACACACTGTTTTGGGGTTTTATTCTGGGCAATAGGGGTTGAATTAGGATTTATTTTTCATAAGAGTGAGCCTATGGTAATATGCATAGTACAGATTAGTCCGTATTACAGAGTCATATTTTTATTTTGAAAATTTTAATGGTTGATCCGAACCGTTCAACGTGATTTCCACATGAATATGTACTTGTAGACCAAATTTTATATTTTTTTCAAACTTTTTTACTATATTTTAAGATAGGTAGAAAATTACTTGATCTGAAAATTCTGGACCATCCAAAAGCAATGATTTTATACCTATCTAAAAAAATAGTAAAAAAATTCTAAGAAAAAGAAAATTTAGCCCACAAATATATTCTCATATGGAAATTATGTTGAATGGTTCGGATCGGCTGTTAGAATTTTGAAAACGAAAATATTGATCTGTAGTACAGATCAATCCGTGCTATGCATAGTACCATAGACTCACTCTTTTTCATAAATACTAGTTATATGGTAATACAATGAGCTATCATCCCATGTTCTCAAAAAAAAAAAAAAAAAAAGATCTCCATGAACAACCAGAGAGAACAATAACATAAATACGTCATCCTCTTTACAAATAAGATGTTTCAAGTGCTCAATTTATAATATTACGCAGTACTACGTCATTAAGAAAATCATCACTATAACTAACTTATTCACTTATCATTTATCAGTAATGACAACATTGGACGTTAATTAAGGGAAAGGACATCTTACCAACTTCCCGTCTGTTGTTGGAGACACTATAGTTGGGGATACTTAGCAATCTTACCAATCATTGTTATCAAAACAGGACCGGACCGGCCGGTCCCGCCGGAATAAACTGGAACCGTTTTGGTTTCCGGTTTGGTTCATTATTAAGATCGGATATGTATATCAACTAGAAAAATCTAATTAACCCGACTGTTATTTTTTTTTCAATAAACCGGACCTAGTGAATCAAAAACCCATGGTTAATTATGATTATGTATAATTAACAGTGTTATCAGAACTGAACTAGACTGCCGGTTAAACCAAAAAAATGGGACCCGAAAACCTGACCGGTTTGGTTCTTCTATAGGACCGTTAGGGGGCGTTTGGTTTGCGTATTCAGAAAACAATTCCCAGGCATCTCAAAGCTAGACAGTAATCACACGCAGCGCTATTTTTTTATTTTTCCGGGGAAACTCTTTCCCTCTGTCTCTCTTCTTCTCCGTGGGAGAACCACCTCTTCTTCTCCACTCCATCTCATGAGATGGAAATCGTCTCGTCACCCTCTCTCCGCTCTGTCTCTGGCTTCTCTCTTCTCCGTCTAAAACCGGTATAATTGAATGGTTTTTTCAAGAAAAACCTGCTGACCCATTCAAGTAAAATTGTTTTTTACGTGTTGGGTTCTTTTTTTTGTTTTTCTCTCCCCATCTCTGCTGTAATCCGCACGCCGAGAGAAAGGAAATCGAGCAAATCCATGGAGAAAATCACAGACTAGTTTTGACCTTTTTAGTTCGACCAATTTCACACAGACCTCTATGTAAGAACTCGCCTCCCTCGCTCAGTTTTCTTCCGCTTGCTTTGCTCAATTTTTTTAGTAGAACTCTTTCTCTCTCTCCAATGAGAAAGGGAGCAGCAAGTGGTTTAGGTCATGTTCTTGAAAACTCAGATACTGCCATTCAAGGCTATTTTTGGGGCTAATTGCAAGTTAGTTGTTTACCCATAAATATTAAATAGTTTTATTTATATTATTTTACAGAAGTTCTATATTTCCTGCATTATTTATTTTAGTTTCTATTATGTTCTAAATGGTTTATAAAGTGGTATATGCACTGGTATTCTGGTATTGGGACATACCTTGGAACATTTGTGTATGAGGAAATATTAGATGCCTCAAGATGCTTGATGAAATGTTTAAACTAAAAAAATTTGAAATCTAACAATAGCATTGTTAAACTCAAAAAATCTTTTGTTTTGCATAATGAGCAGTTGTACAATAGTATGGGAAAATATTATGATTTCCATATATTGGTGCGGCTGACCTCAGTTTTGATATTATTTAAACATGAATTCAAGCTCCTCTGTTAAGTTTCATGTTATTGAATTATGTGTGCACATTGAGCGATTTTATAGAGATGAATTGAAGTTAATGATACAACAACAACATCCAAGCCTTTAGTCCCAAACAAGTTGGTGTAGGTTAGAAATGGAACCCAATCATAATTGAACTTAGTTAATGATACTAAACTATATTTTGCAGAAAACAAAATAGAAAATAACCCTGCAACTTTCTCATATATCTTTCTAAATATATAAAAGATATGATTATTTTTATATACCGCCCTCATATTTTATAAATATATAAGTACTTAAAAAACCAGCGACTAAAGCGGTTGACCCACCGGTTCGACCGGTAAACCATTGACCCGAAACTTTACCGAGTCGATGTCCGGTCCGGTTTTGATAACATTGATAATTAATAGCATAGCTTTCCTATTGAGCAACGTAATTATAGCAAATGTAAAGAAGCAAATAAGGAAGTGCACAAAATCTGCCAATATGTTCTAATTTAGATCTTTTTCTTCCTATATAGGCTCCATGAATTTGAAAAACAAAAAAATAATAATAGTCTGTCAATCAACATCAAATTTATATTTGAGTAAAGATGTTGTCCCCCGCACTCCAGTCCCCTAAACGTCCCCCCATTCTAACTAACTTTGTCAATCATTAAACTACCTTGAAAAACGTATAAAATGTGTAAAAGATGAGTCCAGTTTTTTCTTTAAATACTTGATATCTTAGGTATGAATACTTGATGAATTATATATGAATTTGATATCTTAGGTATGAATACTTTCCATATATGAATATTTGATACCTTGAAAAACGTGTAAAAATATGTCATTATGGATCTTATTTGAAAGAGAAAATTGTGTAGAACACGTTAGTGGTTTTAGATTTGCAAAATTCCTCATAGATCGTCTCAAAAATTGGTCAGATTGAACGGTGAAAAAAAAATCACCTTGAAAAACGTGTAAAAGATGAGTAGATATTGTGTCCAGTTTTTTTTTAAATACTTGATATCTTAGGTATGAATACTTGATGAATTATATATGAATACTTGATATCTTAGGTATTCATACTTTCTATTTTGTATGTGAATTAATTTAATCAATGAATGTAGCACTGGTGGTGTGATCCACGTGACTTTTTGGTTGTGGTTCCCAATGCAGTCTGACAGTTACTGGCCCCGAAAAGTAATGGTCCCCAGTTGAATTTTAGTGATGAATACTTCATTGAGTAGGTATGAATACTTCATTGGGTAGGTATGAATACTTCATTCATTAGGTATGAATACTTTTAATTTTATTTTTTCTTTGTCTAACAGTTGTACTTTGACTGTTAGTTAGCGAGGGGAACGTTTAGGGGACTGAATGGGGAGGACTGTTAGTCGATCCCTTTATATTTTATTTCCTTCATTTATTTCCAAAAAAAATTAAGTTCAATTCATCTTATTGATTGTGCTTCCAATTCCAATCGTGATGCACTACTACAAAAACTGGTTTTGTACACTGCACATTGTACACGGATTTGGCAATTATATTAAAAACAGTGTACCAAATATGAGTTCAAAAGATCTGAACGATTTCTACACGGATAATTAGTTAACAATCAGTGTCGAATTATTAGAGAGAGCTACACGGTTTATTAGAAACCACAAATCCGTGTGTAAATAAGTGTGTGTGCAAATAATTGAGAGAGCTACACGGACTTTTAATACAAAGCCGTGTAGGAACATTACACACGGTTTTTTGATATATAGCCGTGTATAAATCTTATAATTGTACACGGATTTATAACTAAAAAGCGGTGTAGAAATAGGTGGAGAGCTACACGGATATATAACTAAATAGCCGTGTATAATAGTGTAGGGTTTTATTATCTTCCCTTCCAGAGCGCCGTTTTGATCAAGTTTTTAGTTCATACATCTCGAACTGAGCTTTTTATTTCTGCGAATTGATCGAGGCCAGCAGCTGAGATCTGAGATCTTTGAATTAAGTTTGTATTTTCTCCTCTCCATCTTTCTAAGGTTAGTAATATGTATTTAAATCATTTTCTTTCTCTAATTTTCTGTTATTTAGGCTTATTTAATTAGGTCATTTCATGCATTCTTGAATTCTTAATTTTAGATGTAATTAATTAGTGTACGTATTGTGGTCCAATAACCGACCTTTAGATGCTTTTAGGTCCATGCCCGTTCAAAATTAATCCAATAGGGATTAATTTTGGATATCCCCGTTTTGGGACTGCTCTTTGAATATTATGTCTCATTTAGGATGTGAACACATATTAGCGGGATTTAATTAGTATTTGAGGAAAGTTCGACAGTATTTTCCCTTATTGCTCCTACGAGTATGTGGTTCGTACGCATACTTGGGGAGTTAAGGGGAAATGCTGCCGAATTTTTCTCAAATACTAATTAAATCTCGCTAATATGTGTTCACATATGAGACATAATATTCAAAGAGTGGGTTAGGATTGTAAACCGGCCCTTTGTAAGCCCAAAATTTTGTACACGAAGGAGAATGTTGACCATGCATGATTAATTGATCAAATCATTTTTTTAATTTAATTTACAGATGGATCGAAGCTGGATGTATGAAATGCGACGTGACAGTGAAGAATATTTGGTTCGCGTTGATGAGTTTATAAAATTTGCTGAGAGTTATAGAGTGAATAAAAAAGAAGAAGACATTTTATGTCCTTGTAAAGATTGTAAAAATTTATTAAGATTTTTGGACATCGAAGAAATTAGAGCTCATTTGATTTGTCGGGGATTTAAGAAGAGATATACATGTTGGTTCATGCATGGTGAGAAATTTGGGGAAAGTAGTAGTGCCAATAAGGATTGTAATCGTGAATTGAATGATGAGAATGTTGGAATTTCTGATAATTTTGAACTTGATTGGAACGAGGATTATGAGAGTGCCGAATATTCTGATATTAACGTCGAACCCGAAAATGACGATGATGAGATGGAGAGGAATTTTGATGAAAATGTAGAACACGAGTTTACTGAAAATTTGGAGGATATGTTACGTGATGTGGAAGATGAAATTAGTGATAAAAATTATGATAAATTTCAAAATTTGTCTAATGAATCTAAGAAGCCGTTGTATCCCGGGTGTACCAAATTTACAAAACTGTCAGCTGTGTTGAAATTATTAAACTTAAAAGCAGACAATGGTTGGAGCGATAAGAGTTTCACGTCCTTATTACAGCTTTTAGGAGAAATGCTCCCAGATAACAACGAGTTACCCGGTACAACATATCAGGCAAAGAAGTTGATATGTCCAATGGGGTTGAAGATCGAAAGAATACATGCATGTCCGAATGACTGTGTATTGTATCGTAACGAGTACGAGGCCATGCATGTCTGTCCTAAATGCGGTGTTTCACGATATAAACGTCGTAAGGACCAGGACACTGATGATTGTAACGAGGACACAAGTGGCCGACCTCCGGCTAAGGTGTTGTGGTATTTGCAGATAATACCGAGATTCAAACGGTTGTTTGCGAATCCCAAAGATGCAAAATTATTGCGCTGGCACGAAGAAGAGCGCAAAAATGACGGTAAACTAAGGCACCCGGCTGATTCTCCTCAATGGAGAAACATTGACAGACATTTCAAAGAATTTGGTTCTGAACCGCGGAACCTTAGGATTGTGGTGAGCTCAGATGGAATGAGTCCGTTTGGAAGTATGAGCAGTCGGCACAGTACTTGGCCAGTTCTTTTATGCATCTACAATCTTCCTCCTTGGTTGTGCATGAAACGCAGATATATAATGATGTCATTACTAATCCAAGGACCCAGACAACCCGGAAATGACATAGATGTATATCTCGCACCATTAATCGAGGACCTCCAAAAATTGTGGCGTGATGGCGTCCCGGTGTGGGATGCGTATATGAAAGAGACCTTTACCTTGCGGGCCATGGTGTTTTGCACCGTAAATGATTTCCCCGCGTACGGGAATTTGTCGGGTTACACTTGTAAAGGAGCAAAAGCGTGCCCGATCTGTGAAGATGACACGCAGGTGCTGAGGTTGAAAAATTGTCAAAAGAATGTATTCATGGGGCATCGTAGGTTTCTTCCTATTAATCACCCATATCGTAAGAAGAAGATGGCATTCAACGGGAAAATTGAGCTTGGAGTGGCTCGTCATCCATTAGACGGGGAGAGTGTCTTCGAACGGGTAAAAAACATTGATGTTGTTTTTGGAAAATGCGCCAAAGCACTACCGAAGAATATTTGGAAAAAGAGGTCCATATTTTGGGAGCTACCGTACTGGAAATATTTAGAAGTGAGGCATTGCCTAGATGTCATGCATGTCGAAAAAAATGTCTGTGACAGTTTAATTGGTTTATTATTGAACATTCCGGGGAAGACGAAAGATGGTATTAAAGTGAGAAAAGACATGGTAGAGATGGGAATACGACCCGAGCTCGCACCGCAGGAGAAAGGGAAGCGCACATACCTACCCCCCGCACTGTGCACAATGTCAAAGAAAGAGAAAACAAGCTTCTGTGAATGCCTCAATGGTATAAAAGTCCCATCAGGATATTCTTCGAATATTAAGAAGTTGGTGTCGATGAAGGACTTGAAACTGGTCGGTCTGAAATCTCACGACTGTCATGTTTTACTGACACATATAATTCCGGTTGCAATTCGGGGAATTTTACCAAAGCACGTTCGTCAAACCATTACGAAGCTTTGTTCTTTCTTCAATGCAATAAATTCCAAAGTGATAGACCCTCTAAAATTGGACTCTTTGCAAAAGGAGGTCGTCGTTACTCTTTGCCAACTTGAGATGTATTTTCCGCCATCTTTTTTCGATGTCATGGTTCACCTTGTTGTTCATCTTGTGAGAGAAATTAAGATTTGTGGTCCCGTGTTCCTTCGGTATATGTATCCATTCGAGAGATACATGGGCATCTTGAAAAAATACGTAAGGAACCGACATCGACCCGAAGGCAGCATTATAGAAGGATATTCTACGGAGGAGGTGATTGATTTTTGCACCAACTACTTGACCGGTGTGGATCCTATTGGCGTTCCAAAATCTCGATACGAGGGAAGGCTCCAAGGAGTCGGGACAATTGGGTTGAGAGCCGTAGTTGCTGATCTAAATGAACTACAAAAGGCACATTTTATTGTACTACAACACATGACAGATGTTGCTCCCTATATAGATGAGCACATGACAATCCTTCAACAACAAAACTACACGAGGAGTCAGAAGTGGCTTACTAACGAGCATAATCGTTCTTTTATAGGATGGCTGAAAGAAAGAGTGCAGTCACACCCCGTACCTGAAATTGTTAAACTACTTGGCGCAGGACCCCAAATTGTTGTTAGAACATTCCAAGGATACGAGATTAACGGATATACATTTTATACTAAATCCCAGAGTGATAAGAGCACGATGCAAAACAGTGGGGTGACGTTGGTGGCGACCTCTCAAGAATTCAGTAGATCCGGAGATGGCCGGGCTGTAATAGCATCAAAGTCATATTATGGCGTTATTCAAGAAATTTGGGAGCTCATTTACAGTCCTCGCCTGAGCATTCCCGTGTTTCGGTGTCAATGGGTCGAAGACCGAGGTGTTAAAGTTGATAACGACGGGTTCACACTCGTTGATTTAAACAGGGTTGGGCATGTTGATGATCCGTTTATACTCGCCAAGCAAGCCACCCAAGTCTTTTATGCCACTGACCCGAGTGATGCCAGGTTGAGCGTCGTCCTATCCGGAAAAAGAAGGATTGTCGGGGTAGAAAATGTCGTCGATGAAGAAGAGTACGACCAGTTCGACGAAGTACCTCCATTTTGTACCGATGTGCAAACTGAGGTAGCAACACTTGAAGGGGTAGACGAAGCTGACTACATGCGGTCCGACCACAATGAAGGATTATGGGCCGAGGGTACCGTTCAAATAGTGGAAAAAAGGAGAAAAAGGAAAAAAAAAGCATAATGTGTAATATTTATTTTGTTTAAGACCGTGTAGCTTTTAATATTGCAACTTTAGCTTGTAATATATCAAATAAAAAAATAAAAAAAAGAGGGAAAAAAAGAAAAAAGCATAATGTAGTAATAGTATTATCAAATATTATCAAATATTAGTTTAATGCTTATAATGAAGGATTATGTTTAATGCTTATAATATTATCAAATATTAGTATTAGTTTTTGAAAATATTAGTTAAAACATTTAATAATAAAATAAAATAAATATTAGTTAAAATATTAGTTTTCACTAAATATTAGTTAAAATATTTAATATTAGTTAAAATATTTAAGGAAGGATTATGTTTAATGAAAATATTATGTTTAAAATATTATGTTCAACTTTATCAAACATTTAATATTAGTTAAAATAAATATTAGTTAAAATTGTCAAACAACTTTATGAAGTATTGCGGCCCGCAACCATTCAGAGAACTTTGCTGAACCTGGGACCCACCTAGTCGGACCAATTTATACACGGACATTTAGCTAATAGTCCGTGTAGAAAGGGTAGAGAGCTACACGGCCTTTTAGCTATATGTCCGTGTAGAAAGGGTATTTGCACACGGCCTTTAGAGTAAAGTCCGTGTATAAAGATCTTTGTACACGGTCTTTTAAGTTAAAAGTCCGTGTATAATGAGAAAAATACTATTATTCGAAATCCTTCTCTTCCAAAAGTTTCACAAGTCCGAAAAGAGAATAAACATCAGTTTCAAAAACCCTCACAGAGAAGATTTTGCTGAGCCTTCTCCGAGCTCTTCACCGCCTCCCCGCCTCCCCGCCTCGCCGCCTCACCACCTCGGTCTCTCTCTCTCTAACCAGTGGTCTCTCTCACCCGTGGTTAGCTCTCTCTCTCTCGTTATTTTTCTTATTGGGTTTGAACCCGTTAGACATGGTTGGTATTTGTTATTTTACTTATTGGTTAGCTCTCTCTCTCTCAACTGTGTATGATTAGTATTGAACCCGTTAGACATGATTAGTATTGAACCCGTTAGCATATAACCTAGGTTATTTTAGGTTAATTTGTGCTTGAATACATTGTGCTTGTACCATAATTATTGTGCTTGTACCATAATTTCAGCATTGTGCTTGAATACATTGTGCTTGAATATAACCTAGGTTATTTTAGGATATAACCTAGGTTATTTTAGCATTGTACTTGTTGACATTGTACTTGTACCATAATTTTAGCATATAACCTACGTTATTTTAGGTTAATTTGTGCTTGAATACATTGTGCTTGTACCATAATTATTGTAGGTTAATTCAAATAATCTAGGATATATGTCAACAAGTGATTGATTAATCTCTTGATGAATATAGGTTATATGTCAAAAGTTGGTTGATTAATCTAGGTTATATGTCAAATGATTTGATCTTTAATTTCATGCAGCACCATGTCGAATGAAAATGAGTACGAGGATATGATGGAAGAAGAGGAGCAGCAAGCTACTGCCTCGTCAGAAAGAAGGAGAAGAGGGCCGACAATGTGCACGAGCACGTCCGAGCAGACCCATCAAGAAATCTGGTTCACAGAAGACGGGCGTGCGCAGGGACCAAAACGGCAGAAGTACTCAAATTGGTGTACGAGCTTCGTGAGGCAAAATGCGAGTATCCTTGTTGAGAGATGGGATCATTTCGAGGATAAGGTGAAGAACGGGTGGTGGAACACGGTGAAGGTAAAGTGCCTAACAACTCTTCTCTTGAATTTTCACTTATGTATGATCTATACTTAAATACACTAAATTTTTGTGTCAATCAGGCTCAGTGGAACATCAGAGATGATGTTCCAAAGGATAAGACTTTGAAGATTATGAACAATGGTTGGAAGCAATACAAGAGCACGTTGAAGACGGAGTTCATGGAGAAAGGGAAAAATCCGGTCGGCTACTACAAATGGCTAAAACAAGAGGACTGGGATGCGTTTCAAGCTTTGAAGTCTACCGAAGAGTTCCAGGTATCTAACTCGTGCCAAATTTATGCTTATTCTTTCTCGATATGTACTTATCTTTCTAAAACTAACTGATCGTTATTGTCTTGTTTCTGTGAAGGCAAAGAGTGATAAAGGCAGGAGGACCGTTGCCTTTAACAAGTATCCACACCATCTAGGGTCAGGTGGTTACGAGGGTAAGTCGGCAGAATGGAGGAAAGTCCTGGACGCGAACAAGGATTCTGACTCACCCGTGGTTAGGATCCAAAATCCTAGGGGCAAAGATTGGGTCATGGGTAGAGCCGAGGTAACCGCTGACGGGAGGATAGTACTCCCAAAGGATTTGCAACCCGTGGCTCAAAGAATGGTAAAAGTCCTTTATACTTACTTTGTGACATTCATCCGAAAATTATAACTCCGAAAGTACATCAATTGTTCTTTTGCTTTAACTAATTCTTCTACTTGAACAGTTGGAAGTGGAGGAGGAGGTCAACTCGGGTGCCCGGAGTGTCGAACGACAAAATGATTCCTTGTCCACAGCGCTCGAGAATCCAGAACACCCGGGTCGAGTAAGGGGTGTAGGGGTCTACAGGGGCTGGAAGGAGGTGTTCCGAGTGGAGGGAGAGAAACCTCGAAGAAAATCTCGTGCCAAGGTAAACAAAGACGAGATAGTTGCGCAGATACGCGCGGAGGTGAGCAAAGAGTACGACGCAAGGTTTGCTGAGATGGAAGCAATGTTGACACAAATTAGATCAGCAACTACGCAGCCATCCGAGCAACCACCTCCCATTTCGCCGGGAATTCGGCGAAGTAGTCAAGCATCCGGCACGTGGGGCGCCTACGATTTGGATAATCTCAAGGTAATCAATACTACTTCATAATCTAAAGGTATTTAAAACCTGTTTGCAACCTTGTTGGACAATATCGCATCACTAGAATAAACAACTTTCCTATAAATTTGCAGGACCCCAGAGCATGCGACCTCGTCCTGCGGAATGGCAGTGTTTCTATGATCGTTGCTAAGGGCGTTGTACATCCACTCGCCAAAAGTGTACACAATACTCAGCTAAGACCCGACCATGCATGCGTGCAGGTTGAGTTAGTCGTGGATGGATGGCAGCGCGTACCCCTTCCTGTCCCTACCGACGACGCGGTTGTGCTTGATGACGCACGGATGTCATTTGTCCAATGGCCCAAGAGTCAGATTGTTTTGGATCAGGTAATCCATAAAAAAATTCATTTATTTTGTTACATTCAACTCATTCTTTTTGAAATACTAGAATAATACATCTATAACTTGATACAGACACGAGGAGATGATGTTACCGGTACGGCTCTCTCACCGGTACGTCAGGAGGTGGCTTGCGACGTCGCGCCTGACGCGGCACAATCACCGCCCCGTCCTATGGTCACAGAAGAAGAATACAGCCGTTTGCCCAATGATTTGCGCCTTCTCCACGACTACTTGATGACGGCGCCCGACGGCATGGAGGCTATCGTCATCCCTGTCCCACCTGGGATGTTTCTACACGAAGGCAGGGAGCTCCTGCTGTCGTTCAGAGACTTCAAGGACCTCTTCCACCACTCGTCATCCGACAAATGGCTCGATGTTTCACACATCACCATTTTCCTCATGTTAGTGATATTAAAATATTTTCATTATTGTATAGAACTCAAATATATATTCTAATTACAATATAATGAGTTCTCAGGAAGCTAGTCCAAAACTGTGATGAGATGGTTGAAAGGAAGAACTTGTGCGTGTTTCTGGACCCCGAGAAAGTGAGTTCTACGGCAGCGACATATTATCCGGATATGGCTATCGAGTACATGTGTTCTGCGATGCATCGTGCTAAGGCGGAGGAGAAGAAATTCATTCTCATGCCATACCACGAGGGGTTAGTTCTAATCTTAACTTATGTGTTGTTTATATTTTAATTAAAGAATTGTATAAAGGAATTAAAAGTTAAACATAAAAAAATAAAATCACACCATCAATCATAGCAAATACTCGTGTGACTTTTATATGCTAAAGTACTATAATTCTTCTCCTCGATCCAACAGCAAACATTGGTGCACGATTCTCATTGTGCCGTACTTAAGTGTGGGCATAATTATTGATTCTTGTAAGCTAGCAGGAAGGACCGCGGCTGCCAAGTGCAAAGTTATCTTGCCTTTTGTGAATAAGTAAGCAATAATAATTCTATAGGTTTGCATTTCTTTCAATCATATCAAATTATAAAATTGCTAATTACATTCACTCACTTTTGTAAGGGCTTTTGTGAAATATATTAAAGAGGGAGGATCAGATAGCACGGGCCCGGGCAAGAAAAGCAAGTTGAATTGGAAGTACATGTTGGTGAGCACACTTTATGAGTTAGAAATTTCATATCTTGTTAAAAAAATTATTGTCATTCTAACAAATGCCGCTAAATGTAAATTTCAGAGCCCGCAACAGAAGGAGGGTTGGGAATGCGCTTATTACACGATGATATTCATGTTTGACTTTGTCGAAAGAATACAATTCGAATTCCCAAAAGCGGTATGTACTTCATATGAATTTCCTATATAATAAGCAATTGATATCTACCTTTTCTGAAATACTAACTATTATCAAATTATAATTTTGTAGAATGTGACAAAGCAAGATCATTACTCTTGGGATCAGATCGACGATGTGCGGTGCATGTGGGCAAGGTGGTTTGCCATGGAATTTTGTAATCCTCGATATGGATTTGCATAATTTTGTATAATTTGGTGTATATGAATATTGTATAATTTATTGCATATGGATTTCTGGCTAATCTGAAAAATATGAATTTCTTGCTAATATGGATTTATTGCTAATCTGGAAAATATGGATTTCTTGTTATATGAAATCTGGAAAATCTGGAATATATAGTTCTGTAACAAAAATGGCTAGCAAAACTGGAGGCTAGCCGAAAAACAAAAAATACAAAAAAGAAAAAAAATGTACTTTCTACACGGACATTTAACTAAAGTCCGTGTAGAAAAAAGATAGCTACACGGTCATTTAGTTAAATGTCCATGTAGAAAGAGGAGAGCTACACGGACATTTAACTAAATGTCCGTGTAGAAAGAGTCAAGCTACACGGTTTTTTAGTTAAAAGTCCGTGTACAAAAAGAATCGTACACGGTTTTTTAGGTAATATCCGTGTAGCTCGGTAAATGGAGCGCGACACATTCTGGTCTTTGTACACGGCTGTTTGTGAAGTTATACGTGTAGAATCTTTAAAATTGCACACGGCCAAAAGTCCGTGTGTAGTTATTGAACTAATCGTACACCCTCGATTTAAACACGGTAGGAAATCCGTGTAGCTCTTCCTTTATTGTCCGTGTATAATCTCTTTTTTTGTAGTAGTGATGATTTGTTTGGAAGGATTAGATGAGTTGAAGTAATTGCATCACCGACATGTGTGTTGGTTTTGCATACACTCAAAAGAAAAAAAATCAATTATGAAAAAAAAATTTAATTATCTTATCAAAATTAATTGTATTGATGAATTTCACCTTGAGATTGTAGAAAATCATCCAGCACCTTGACATTTCCTTCCACTATAGCATCGTACAGCATGGGATCTATTGGGATTCGTGGCGGCCGGCTCCCTTGTGGGGCATCTCCCGAACTAGAGCTTTGGGCCTCCGCCACTGCACCTTCTATACCCTCTAATGGAGGTACAGTTGGTACTTGAGACCCAACCGCAGTTGATCCATTACTGTCGGCATTATTAGAAGCCATTGAGGCAATGTGTTGTGCAACATCTCGTGAAGCTTGTACCACAGGTTCAGATGTGGTATGGGGATCAGTCTCAACCGAACTAGAGACTGATGTGGTATGGGGCCGCCTTTCTTCTGGGCCATCTCCTGAACCTGAACTAGAGCTTTGGGCCTCCACCACTGCATCGTACAGCATGGGATCAATCTTTACCACCATGTCATCAACAGCTGATGAATTTCTGATGAATAGTGGCAGAGTCTGATGACTGTCATTATTTAAATTAGTTATTGACACGGGGGAAGTCATTTCAGAGCTTGCTGTGGACAGAAGAAATTGGTAATGATGTTCTAAAGAAATAGAATAAATGGTATGACTTTAGGTTTTGTTCTAACAATCCTTTTTTCTTTTGTTTTTCTCTCTGTTTTTTATTTTTTGGGTTTAACTAGCAAGGGTTGTTGTGTAGAGAGAACCAGAAAAAAATACTAACAATTTGTAGTGGAATGGTAGATGAGAGTTGAATTGAGAGATTGAGATTTCAAGAGAAAAAGATGGGCTATAAAGCAACTCTTTTGAGATTCCAAGAGAAAAAAATGGGCTATAAAGCAACTCAATTTACAAAAGACATATTTTATGCGCAAAAGGTTAAGATCCGAGAAACGGAGTGAAAGACAGAGACAAAAAAAGAGTGAACCAGCAACAAGTTGATCGCGTTAAAATAACAATATTGGCCACCATAATCTCTGTGGCATGCAAAGAGTAGACATTATGGATAGAAACTCATTAATTAGCTATCCACCTTAAGAAAAACTAAAGTATAGTGTCAGTGACCCGTTACTCGGTAAATTACTGTTTTGGTCAATAAATCATTTCAGGTCAAACGTATGGAATTTAGGGCTGTGCTCTAGAAGTAGTGGCGTAGAGGAAGGGGAAGGAAAGGGGAGGAAGGTGATGAGGATGTTCGTTCTCCTCCGAACAGTGAACTTACATTCTGATTTGGGGTGAAGGATTTCGCCAAAAAATTAATACGACGCTTGAGTTCACTCCCCTTCGCACAGTAAAGCGTAACCTCACTCCCTCTCCAATTTCCCTCTTCTGGAGTAGGTGACATCTCCCAGTCAGGTGTGGTATGGCGAGCTCCCACCTCTGCACAGTGAACTTGCCCTTCCCCTACTTCCGCGTACTACCGTCTGGAGCGCATCTTAAGAGTAACGTGATATACAAATTGGAGCAAAGCTAGGGTTGTTCTACTTATCAAAGGGTTTGGTGAACATAACTCCAAAATCTATCTGATTGACTTCAAACGAGATGAATCCAAACTGTTGAAACTGATCAACTATATGAGTGATGTGTGTACATGCAAAATTTTGAAATTTTCGAATTTATTTAGTATAAAGTCAAACGGTAAAAAAAAATAACTTTGTACATGCAAAGAAATGAAATTTTATAAATTATTTTAATGTATTCATTTTTCTTCAATTTTTGACCGCTTGACTTTGTACCAAATGAATTTCAAAATTTCAAAATTTTGTATGTACTTGCATCACTTGTTGGTTGTAATAAAAATGAGTAGAACTAGGGTGTTCTTAAGCTCACTAATTTTCTTTATGGGGTTAACTCAAAAATCTATTAGATTGGCTTTAAACAATACATCCAAATTGTTGAAACCGTTCTACTTCACGAGTGATGCATTTGCATGTCAAATTTATAATTTTTCGAACTAATTTAGTATAAAGTCAAGTGGTCAAAAAATGATGAAAAATGAACTCATTAAAATGAACTTATAAATCGTCTTCTTTTGACTGCTTGAATTCATATTAAATTAGTTCAGAAATTTAAAAATTTGACATGTAAACACAATGAGTAGATCGATTTCAACTGTTTGGATGTATCGTTTGAAATCAATCCGATAAGTTTTTGAGTTAAACTCACAGAAAGGCTTGGTGAGCTTAAGAACACCTTAGTTCTTCTCAATAATAATACAAGATAATTTGAGTGAGTCCCACCAGAAATTAAAGCAAACAGAATTATTGACGGTAAGAATTGAGTGGGTCCACAGAACTCATGTGACCCAAAGTATTCGGTTAAAAAAAAAGTTTAATGTCATGCACAACTCAATTTAGATTTGCGCATGATTAGTAGTGCGCAGCTCAAAGCTGCGCATGTTGTATGTTTTTAAATTTATAAAGATGAATGGTAAAGTCACAATTTTGAAATATTAAGATGGTAATTAAAAAAAATTGGTTTTTTAAATTTCAAGATAAATAATTCAGTGAGTACAGCAGGGGTGGATGGTAATAGATTCAAGAGAAAATTTCTAGTGTCCATCAAAACTTTCAAAGTAACCAATATTCTCATCAAAACATCTTAATATCCAATATACTCATAAAAATTTAACATTTTATCTTCTATCTCCTTTTTTATTCATCAAATATGTTATTTAGATATGAGTGAGTCTATGGTACTATGCATAGCACGGATTGGTCCGTACGACGGATCAATATTTTCGTTTTCAAAATTCTAACGGTCGATCCGAACCGTTCAACATGATTTTTATATGAGAATATAATTGTGGGCTAAATTTTCTATTTTTTTAGTTTTTTTTTACAGTTTTTTTATATAGTTAGAAAATCACTGTTTTTGGATGGTCCAGAATTTTCAAATTAAGTGATTTTCTACCTATCTTAAAATATAGTAAAGAAATTTGAAAAAATATGAAATTTAGTGTGGAAGTACATATTCATGTGGGAATCACGTTTAACGGTTCGGATCGACCATTAGAATTTCAAAATGAAAATATAGCTCCATACACTACTAGAATTTCCGGTAACTGCAAGGGGAGCAAGTGTTTGTTGCAAGCATAAGAAGGGTCGTTGCAAAAGATTTTGGTTTTCTAATTAAATTAATATAATTGCAACGGGAGGCCCTTGCAAATAATCACGGTTGCAAATATGTGATGGATCCCCTTGCTAATGTCTCCTTTTGGCCCTTGCAAATAATAATACCCACCCCAAACACACCAGATATTATTTTATTGTGAATTGTGTTACTATTTGCAAGCAGCACCGTTGCAATTGTTTTTGGAGTTATTTTTTATATTATTATATTCTAAAAGAAATTATTATTTGCAAGAGGCACCGTTGCAAATGTTTTTATGATGTTGTTTATATTATTTTATTGTGAAGGCTCTAACTATTTGCATGGGCCGCCGTTGCAAATGATTTTAAGTTTATTTTTTTATATAATCACAGCATCAAAAACTTTAATTATTTTTTTAAGGAAAGAAAATTATAATACAAATTTATATCATAAAAGATACACATTGATATTTTTTTACAAAGTTACAAACTCCATTAGTAACTATATATCAAACAAAAAAATTTAGAATGAACAATCATATAAATGGTGCATGAGTGTGCTTTTTCCCATGTGCTCTCAAACTTCAAACATACAAGAAAATAAAATTGACTTAAATTGTACAGAAAGTAGCATTAATTTCAAAATAGTAAAGTTTTAATGTTACTAGAATAAATTTCTAATTTCCATTTACTAACTACCATATATATTTATTTCCATTTTTAGTGATAAGAAAACTATAAAGCAGAATGACTAATGCCAAAAAATAACAAAAATACCACATACATAAAAATCCTCTTCAACATCAAGCTCCTCTAATCCTCTAATCCCAAATCCAGGTGCATACAACTTCACTAATTAAACTGAGAACCACAAATTTTTATGATTTTCATAGTCTCATTTAAAACGGCCATAAGTCATCTGTGGATTGATACAAGTCATATTAAAACAATAGAAATGCTTGAAGCAATTAAAGCAAGATTCTTGTGATATTTCACACGGCCTTAAGTCATCCCAGTTAGAATGAAATTGACAATACAAATATCTTCACTACGGTTCTAAGTTCTAATTGCTGAGGACTAGTTTATGGAATAAACCTTTCACCTTCATGTACTCCTAATCATGATTTACTCGTTATTTGAATCACAATTTACTGTATTCCATTAGACTGGTACATGTCCTTTGGTACCAATAGTAAAATATCACTTGAGGGCATTTCGATGGTCAAGTATGGGTATCCAATAGTCTTCTTTGTGTATAGATGACCTTGCTAGATTATCACCATAATCTCAGTGACAATTGATGCGCCTCTATTTGTCAGAGAAATATGTGTTAATCTTAATATTCAGAAATAGAAGTTTTGGTATTCTGACAGCCTATTTTGTGAATTTTGCACAGGCCAATCTACAAGGCCAAAATTTGTGTTCTTGGTGTCTAAATTCTCAGGAGAGTGTAAGCTTTTACCCTAGCAAATTTTAAATTTTTCTGAGACCTCTAGCTATGCAGATGTTTGATTTTGTGAGAGCAGTCCGTGTACTTGCCTGGTACAATACCAGTTTTTTTTTTCAGAATCAGAATTTTAAAATGCTCTCAGAAATTGTACAAAAATCAGAAAAATATGAAATTTATTTCTGTTTGTCCATGAAAATGTCCTTTATTAGCTCATAAAACAATTTGATCAAATTCAAAGTGTAGATATGGTTCTAATTTTGGTTTGTATAGAGTGATGTTTTGGGGCTGTTTGGTACCAACAGTTTGCCACTTTGTTTTCTCTTATTTGGTTGCCTGGTACATCACTTCTGGGTGTACTTGGGGATTGGTCTAGGATCTTTTAACACTGACATACACACAATTACTAACTTCAAATACATTTTGGGGGTTTAATCTTGGATTATATTCATGAGAAGAGCAAAGATCAACAATCAAGAGATCAAATATTCAGTTCCTCCTTTTTTTTATCAAAGTCATTTTTTATGGTTTACATGGGCCTTGTCAGAACAGTACATGAGATTTTTATATTGAGGTCCCTAACTTGTTTTTATTGTATTTTTCTAATTTAAAAAAAGGCAACATGAAAGTAAATTGATATCGGATTATACCAGCACAATACCGTATAATAATAATAGCTTGGATTTTTCCAGTACAAGGTTTTTGATGTTCACATTAAGCATTCAAATTCTTGCCAAGAGATATAGTATATAGAGATATACTTTCACAATTATTATGGCTATCACACCAATAACAATGAGACTAGGAACACTTATTATGGCTATCCATCCTTCGTTCTTTCATGTCTCTTCACCTCCTCAATTTTTTTGATATGTTCGTCGCTCTTCAAACCTTCGTCGATTTTCCGCACCACTCTACTAGCTCTCCTCCATACCCCCCACTATCTCTCCTTCGCACCGTACCCTCACCGTCTCTCCTCCACACCCCCACAGTACTCAAATGAACTTGATTTCATATTGTGGGCCAACTGTCAGAAACATGATTAATAGACATAAATATAAATTTAAATTTCAGCAAGGACCAAAATGCATAATCACACTTAAAATCTGACAAGAAATGAACTTGTATTCTTCTTGAAATTTTGATGTTCTTCCTTGATCTTGATCTTGTGTATAATATACACTCCAAAACCCAAACTTAAAATCTGACCAGAAATGAACTTGTATTCTTCATGTCCATTCAAAACAGTCCAAACACAGATGATTTCTACCTCAACCTATACAACTTTACATGACCTGTTCTTCCCTTGTGGAAAAAATGTGTTTCCCATCACAAAAATCAACACAGAGGGTTTCGCCTAACACAATAAATCAACAACAATTCATCAAGCATAGACATCGATGAAGCACACAAAAATTATCAGTTTACTATAAACTTGTGCACTTATGTCATTTCATCAAACACCTTGTGTGCACATAATCAAACACCGGTATACAACTAAAAAACTAAAAATATAAACCTTGGTACTGTCAGACTCGATTGTGAGTTTGATCTGCCCATTTCAACCTTGGGAGAGGTGGTTTCTTCAATCGCGGCGGTCGATCAGAATCTAAAGTCGGCCAATGCATATGGCTACTCAAAATGAGTGTTACTGTGAAGTAATGTAGTAGGGACCATTGGCGGAGATCAATCACCTTCTGAGTTGATCACCAACACTTTCAACTACAACAAGGACAAGGAGATCTTACATAGTAAAGAACAATCTAATTCATGTAAAATATTTTACACGGTCTTAAACACAGAAACACAAAACACATAAAAGGAAGGTGATTGAGAAAGGCCATTCACATTTTAATTATTTTCTGATCGGAATTGGGAATAGAGCTAGAGAAAGGTTTCTAGTTGGATTTTACTAATCAGAAGGGAGTCGGGCAAATTTCCCCAGGCAGTATGTGCTGCAATTTCATTTTTTACATCAAAATTTAGGAGGGAAAGGGGAAATTTCTGGAGGGAAATGAAGGAGGGAAGTGAAATTTTAGTCTTTTGGTACAATCGTGAGAGTGGAGAGAAAGTACTCTCAGAGATATTTTAAGAGAAGACTTAGAGAGAAAGTGAAATAAGTAACATAATATTTGTGTTTAAGATCGGACTAATATTAAAGGATTATGTGCATCAGCTACCGTCGGATCTAAACAGAGATGTTATTTTACCTTAGAGTATAGGGACTTCCTATCCACATCACAGAAATATGCACACTTCATCACAGATCATACGGCTCATATTCACAACCCTAATCTGATTCTAAACACTTGTACATAATTAAATATGAAAAAATTAAAAAAAAATTAAAAACTAGTTTTTTATATTTTCTATTTACAAATCATATCAACCATTGACAATTTTATAGAATTTCATTATTTGTAGCCTCTTCAAATTGAGCCAAAAATTTGGGCCGTTGATTTTTCACATGAGTATTCAACGGTTGATCTGCAATGAAATAATGCCCAATTTCTTTTAAAATGATCAAGTTAGTACCAGGAACCTTAAAAACAAAAAAAAATTGGAGTTTCAACAATTATAAGCTTCGATCAATGTGTAGTATCTATAGCCCTACGATGTCATTATATTTCGTCACTTGGATGGATGTGTAAATGAACATCAAATTAAATCAAACTTACCAACAATGAATATATTGGAACACTCTTTAATTTGAACGGTTCCGATCGACTAACGGATGATGTTTGTCTTTGTTCAATTCCTTCATTAACTCACCCAACAAGAGTTCATGTTCTATGGTCATGCATGTTTGACATAAGTCATTGATGCAACATGCATGTACTACTATACAATTTAATTTGTCAAAAATATTATAGCATTATATTTTAATATAAATTGTATCAATATCATTTTAAATTATTGTCATTTTAATAATTGCCATTTTATCAATTCGATAGTAAAAATATTGAACTAGTTAAATTTATAATAAATAAAACCAAAACCAATTATTACTCGTAAATATTTAAACACATATGTACCATTAATTATAATACTAATTTGGCCATAAAAACTGTAAAAATTTTAAAAGTGTATTTTTTAGAATTTTTTCATGTTATTTGTTATGCATACATTACTTAATTTTGTTTTGTTTCATTTTCACTTGCCTCTCAATTTTCCCTCACGGAGCTTTGAAATTTGGAACGATTTTGTTAGCAGAGCAGTTTTGATTCTATGCAACGCACGGCCTAAATAATTTAAAGAGTATCCAATATATTTAACACATTGATTGAAGCTAAAACTGCTCTGTTAATATATGTACTTGAGAAATTTTTTGTTCCCATCGCATCCAGAGAAGATTTAGGGAGCCGCCATCTCTCTTGTATTCATTTCGCCCTAAGATATTTTCATTTCCCTCCCTCTCTCCCTCTTGGGTTTTCAAAATCGATCTCTCCTCCGCTCAACACAAATTCGGCTCTCCTCTCTATCCGTCGTTCAGCAACTTCAACCCCTCTCTCCTTCCGCCATTACCTTCGCCGCTCAGTGCAACGCCGAGGCATAGCTCTGTCGATTGGAAGCCGTCCGCTGAGCTAGGCAGCCACCGTGCTAGGGTTCAGAGCTAGGGTTCAGAGCTAGGGTTCCAGTTGTAAAAAGAGATATCAGTACATAGCCTCCCATGCGCCGCCTCCGGCCGGTGATTGAGTTGACTTCCTCTAACGGAGCTCGATGCCCCTCTCCCTCTCCCTCCTCCTCCACCAATCCCTCTTCTAGTGCGCACTCCAGTCGGCTCGCACAGCCGCCGCCATAGCAACTCTCGCCGTTACATTCTCACCGGAGGTTCCATCACAAAGGGTGCGCCTCCGTCTCCCCCGCAGTCCAACAGTGAGCTGTTTTTTTTTCTAATAAGCTGTACATACTCAAATCTAATAAGCTGTTTTTTTTTCTTTTATTGTTTTACTTAAAATCTTTGTTACTAGAATTTCTTTGTGTAACGAAAGATTGTTCATGGGATAAATGTTAGGTTTTGATATGTCAGTGTGAAACACACAACTTTGAAGAGACGAGCACTCTGGAAAGAATTCAATGCTTGTTCTTTGAAATGTCAGTGTGAAACACACAAATTTAGGGGCCTGCGTGATGGATACAGTAAGTATCAAAAGCATTCAATGCTTGTTCTTTAATCTTGTAATCTATTGAAATTGATCATATATAGTATATCTTTTTTTAATTTTCTGAACGAACATTATCATTAGTGAATAAGTTTATCCAACCAACAACAAATATGCAATGATACTCTGAACTTGGGTTACAACACCTGATGGCTCAGCCGGGAACATTTATTATTAGTGCTAAGTGGTAATTGGGAACCTTTTTTTCTGAATTGAGAATTTGTGCTAAGCTTTCTCTTTAGGTTGTCTGATATTTACGCAAAAAATATGCCTTAATTTTAGAGACATGAATTTAGACTGTTGCTGCAGGCATCTCACGTGACTAAAGAGGGGTTCTGACCCACTGAACACAACAAGGTTAGTGTATTTTATATTCACTATGTCAGTTGACCTTTTTCTAAGTTATTGGCATTAGGGCTAAGTGTATTGGGGATAGTTTTTTATGAGGATAGTTTTTTACAAAATAACAAGCTTAAGTTTGTATGCTGAAAAGATTGTGAGTTCTTTGTTATTTCTATAGAGTTTTAAAGCTAACTTTTCGTGGGTATAGTCTGACTTGGACCAGGGTCCACATAAGGTCAGCTTCAACATCCCCAAGGAGAAAGCACAAGAAGTGATTACACCTCTGTATGCTAGCCTGACACAACGTGGTGTAAGATGAACTCCTAAATTTCTTGTCTTTTGTACAATGTGCATTTGTTTTGTTACTAGACTAAACCATTGAGTTCATTTATAGACAATAGAAATTGGAATAGGCACTTGCATAATCCAACATTTGTTTTCCTTTCTTAAACAGCTAGACGTAAAAATCATTTATAGCTTTGGATTAGCTCTCGATGTGTTGCCAGAAGAGGCTGGAAAAGGACAGGCACTTGCATATCTACTAAAAAAGTTTGGGTCAGTTGGAAAACCACCAAAGAACACACTTGTGTGTGGTGACTCTGGAAACGATGCTGAGATGTTCACTGTTGAAGGTGTTTATGGTGTCATGGTTAGTACTGCAGATTTACTCTTTCAAGCCTTAATTTATTACCTCAGTTTCACAATTTGGCCTTAATTAGTTCAAAATTAAGTGATTCTGTATAACTATATAACATCCTTTGCCGCTGAACAGAAGAGCTTGATCAGTATAAAACCGCATGAGAAATTAGAACTTCAAGAAATTTAAAGAACAGCTCACATCCAGCAGCAGGTACACCTCATAAACCTCTTATTTAGAAAGTGGATGCTATAGTGAAAACCGTAATATTTATGTTTTACTATATGATTGTGTTCTTGTGAAAATTACAGTTACTTCGTGGTGATTCAGGTCTCTTTTTGACCAACCTACCTAAAGAGAATGTTGAATGGTAAATACTCTCTGATTTAATTTTTTATATTTTTGTGCAAGGTGAAATTTCTTAGAAAAAAATTCCCACATAATTATTATTAAATACAGGGGATATATAATTATTATTAATATATTATAACCAAAACATTTGATTATTGTTAATGGGAAGATTATCAGTAATCGGTTGTCAATTCCTTATCTAAAACCTGATTATTAAGCTTTGAGATATTATCAATAATTGGTTGTCAATTGGTTGTTGAGATAAGCTTTGAGATATTAACCTGATTATTAAGCTTTGAAAAAATAGCATTGTTTTGCCTCAATATTGTTCTCTCAAATACTCATTATTTAATATTTTGAATGTTTATTTCATTAGGTATTTATCTTGAACGTTCTTAAATGCTGCTGCTTATGATTGGTGCTAATGGCAAGTTTCAGAATTATGCAACTAATTTCTTGACTGTAAATTATTTTGTAAATTTTTGTTAAGGGGTGGTTGATATATTTTGGGTATATTTAGAAGTTCATTTTAGTGTTGTTGTTGTAATGTATTTTGGTACAATGTATGATAATTGTACTATGTTGATTAATGCTTATTAAATGTTATATCTATATTTCAATGTGTTTATGTAAATCTGGTTCAATGGAAATGTAATAGATTATTGGGTTGGTACTGGGTTGGTACCAGATTTGCAAGTATCAATAGTATTCTTGCAAATAATCAAGTGGGACCCACATTCATTAGTCTTGCAAATAGTTAGGTGGGGTCCACATTCGTTATCCTTGCAAATAGTCAGGTGGGACTCACATTTGCTAGCCTTGCAAATAACCATATGGGGCCCACGTTTGTTAACCTTGCAAATATTCAGATGGGGCCCACACCTGACATCCTTGCAAATACTCTTGTTGGGTTCCAACTCTGAAATTATTAGCAAGTGTACTTTTTGCAAGGGCAGTTCATGCAAAAGCCTAGAGAAAAGTATTAGCAAGCGTAGCCCTTGCTAATAAGTCTGAAATTGAGTATTTGCATTGGGGCTTTATACAACGGTAGTATTTGCAAGGGTAGCGCTTGCTAATGAGGTTTTTTGGGCTTGTAGCAAGCGTAGCGCTTGCTAATGGGGTGTTTTCTGCCGTTGCTATTATTGGAGATTCTAGTAGTGATAGTACGGACTAATCCGTGCTATGCATAGTACCATTCACTCTTTAGATATTTTTAAAAGTTAAATTGACACTATACCTTCCTTTCAAATGGAGATGTCCTGAAAAATTGAGGACACCATTATTCTTAATGATTGACCGCTTATGAACATAACATATATAAAGAACAAAAAATAGGACGTGTGGAAACCTACAGGGAAAAATCACGGGCAACCAAGTTTGATTGATAATGGTGGGTGCTTGAACCCTGGTCTTGTTTATCTTTCAGCTGAACCCTACCAAAGTACGGTGGGCAAGAAAAACTATATCATATCTGGTAATTTGATTGATTTTATCCAGCCAAGTTTGAATATAGAGCTTCGTTTGTGGATGTTCGCAGTCGGTAGATCACCATCTGCCTCTCCCACTTGTTTGTTGTAGACTTCATAGAATAGAAAGTAGGCGGAAGCCGCCGGAGGGAGGGCCCACCGAGCGAAGCTCTTTCTTTTTTTCCGTGCTCTTTCAATTGTATCGTATGCGTTTATCCTCATACTCCTACTTGTGGAAAACCCTGGTAATTTATTTCCCTCGATGCGGACGGACCAACAAGACAACACTTTCTTGAATTGAAGATTTCATCTTTCAAGTGAGTGCTTTTTAGGCAATTGAAAACGGTCCGGGTCGGGTCGGTCTGGTCCAAACCCGCTCGGTCCACGGATTGATTCGGGCACGGATTGGCTTGGGTAGGGTCAGGCGGGTTGGGTTTGGTTCGGCCAACCCAAACCCGGCCTAAACCCGGCAGGTCGGGTCGGTTCCACGGTCCGGTCCGGTCCGGTTTTTTTTTTTGCTGTTTTTTTTCTGTTTTGTTTCTGGTTTTCGTTTCTGTTTTTTTTTTTCTGTTTTTTTTTCTGTTTTTTTTAACTCAATAATTTTTGTTAAACAAAACCGAATTATGTTAAAACTGAATTATTCTAAAACCGAATTATTTTAACACCGAATTATTCTAAAACCGAATTATTTTAAAACCGAATTATTTTAAAACCGAATTATTTTAAAACAATAAATCTAAAAATAAAAGTTACCCTCCGCCTTTATTCCGGGCTTGGGACCGGCTATGTAAACTAACATAGGCGGAGTTCTAACTTTTTTTTGTTAGTAATTCTTCTTTAAAATAAAACAATTGAAATATTTAGGAATTATAATTTAAAAAAATAACAATAAAGATTAAGATGTTAGAAATTTATACCGACACTACCTATCTAGTAGTTGTTATTCATATACCATAGTTCGCTGTCTTGCTCACCGTCTGCATCCTCGTTAGGCTCAAGCTCCTCAGTACCGCTTTCTTGAGTTTCGACACCGGATGATGTTGCTTCCATAACATGTTGCGTGCGAGTTTCAGCATCAATTCAATCTTTCAAGCACACAAGTCTCTCGAAAACATGTGCACCCAGCTTACTGTGTTTATCGGTGAGGATCATGTTCGCCGAACTAAAACAGCATTCGGAAGGGACGGTTGACACGGGCACGACAAATATGTCCCGGGCCATCATCGCCAGCGTTGGATAGGCACTTGCATTCCTCCTCCACCAATCGATGAAGTCAACGTATTCATGTTCGTTGGTCCCCAAACAGTAGCTCATTAACTCGTTTGTGTTACCTTGGAATGTGTACGGGTCGTCATCATCCTGGAAATTGCCTAGCAATCCACTACTGCTGTCGTTCCTTAAACTATTAAAACAATAGAAAAAATTAGTGGACAAATGTAGATATTATAAATAATAAATATTAAAAGCACATGTATATTTATATTCGTACCTCACGCCACGGGTTGAAGGCAGTTGGTTGACATTTCTACTTTCGCTGTAGTAGGGTGCAGAAAGTTGCCGAACAGTGGAAGGTGTGTGCATGCGTTAAATGTCTCAGGGTTCAATGCTCTCGTTTTCAAGACATGGAAGAGAACATTGATCACTCAAAAGAGAGCAATGTTTCTTTTAATATTTATAAACTCGGAAATGCTATCGGTTCGGACTGCAAGCGCACAATCCTATCGAGTAGTATATTCGAGGTCGATCCACAGGGAATATTGGTTCAGTGCTTTGAGCGATCGAATCACAATCTTTCGAAAGGCTAGATAAAATCTGAAAATTGAGAGATGTTGTTGTGATCAATGTAAATTAGGAAGCAATTAAAAGTAATTAAAATAAAGATAGAGATGAGAATTCCTAGGGTTTCGGCACACCATTGCCGCTCAATTCGCCTTGATAATATATTCCTGTTACGTCTAATTTCCTGTTGTTGTTTTATGAAAGACACCACATAGGTCACTGCGATTTATGTTATGCAAGAATGACAGATCTTTCATCGAGATTCTACATAGGACACTGTGAGTTTTCTTACGCATGTGACTGATCTTTTAAATACCCAAATTACTACACATATCACTGCGAGTTTCCTTACGCATGTGATGGAATTTGGTTCGCATTTTGTTGGTCTGGTTTATGGTTTCCCCTCTAAGGTTTTCTTCACATAAATCTAATAGATCTCAACGAGGCTAATTCATACAAATAGTTTCTCTTACCATTAAAGTACTGTCACTACCCTAACGGACTCAAACTAGATCATTGAAGTTAGATGAAGAGATAGTAAATTGCAAAAGCATTTCGATTCAACAACAAGAAATCATAATCAACAGAAAATATATATATCAAAGCATCAAGAGTAACAAGGTTTACTGCCTAGCCCTAAGAAAAGGAACTTAGCAGCGGAATGGCATAGTTACAAGCACTCCTCTCTTCTCACTTTAATCAAATCTAACCCTAATTACAAAGATAAGTTATTCTTCTGCCCAGGGGCTTTATATAGGAGTGTAGGGACGTCTGGAGGTTGAGTAGGGGCCAAGAAACTGATCTGGATACAGCTGTCGGCAGTTATTCCCCAAGAGTTGCATTCGGTTACGGACCGTATCAGGAGATATGGTCCGTATCAGGACCTTGTCGATTAGGATTTTAATACTTCCAGCGCTATCTTCTGGTCTGTGCTAGGCTTGGTCCGTATTAGCCAATACGAGCCGTAACAGAGACTTCGTCGATAAGTGTCGCTGATCCGATTGACCTGATTCTTGCTCCTTTTGATGTAAAATAGTCCCAAAACATGTTTTCTGTAATAAAACATAAAGAAGGGTGACAGTAGCCTTTTTCTCTAATTAATTAAACATAAGTGTGAGAAAATATGCAAAATCTAAGCCAAAACCCTACGTAAATCATCATTATTTTGACTCTGATCACGCCTCCCAACTTGAATTGTTGCTTGTCCTCAAGCAACGACATCCCAGCTGGTCAAAGGTCTGGTCTAGGTTAAACCATACAATCTCAAGGATTTGTTAAAAATTAAATTAGAACTTGGGTTTGGTACAATTGGCATGACAATAAAAATTTAGAACTCTAAAATATTCATGACCTCTCCCTTGAACAATTTATTCACCCCATGATTGACCTCATTATGCATACCCTAGAAAAATTATTACCGAGCAATTTTATTTCACAAATATCCTTAAAATTGAGAGTATTAATTTTCCCTTCGATTATAAATAAATCCCTTCCAATCAATAGGAATTATAATGATATAAATTTTAATTTTCCTTCCCAATTGATTGGAGCAAAGTATGACAACTAAGTGTGTTGGTACTTGTGACTATTTTTTGAAAAATTAAATATGTACAAAAATTAAAATTTGGAAGGTTTTACCGAGCCTATTGGTAACCAGTCTTGCGTAGGCACCCGTACTCTTTTTATCCTCCATCTTTTATTCTATTTTTTTTCTTTTTCTGAATTTTTCTATTTTTCTGCATTTTTCTCATTTCTGATTTTTTTTGTATTTTTCTATTTTTCTGAACAATAAAATATTTTTGTGTCATAAGCACCATGATTACACACAATTTCAAATATTCATTCATACAATGAATTATTGCATATTTTTGCTAGGGGTCTATTTATAATAAATGGGTATTTTAAAACACTATCAAACTTAAAAGACTTTGCAAAAATAAATTACTCAAAAAATTCTTGGGTTTGCGATTTTGGTCAATACTCATGGTTAGTAATTAATTGTTCACTTTGAGATCACTAATTATTTTAAAAATTCTGAATTTTTGGTACCATGATCAATTGTCTAAACCCTAGCCTAACTCAATTTGAAACAATTCCTATTTGATTAACCTACTCCTAAAATTAAAATAAAAATGCAAGCTAGCTAAACAGCTCAATCTAATCAAACTGCGTCTAAATTAAAAATTGATCTCCAACTTAATTTTTATGAAACACTGAATTTTGAACATATTTGCTCTCTTATAACACCATTCATGAAAATATTGTTGAACAATTACTTTTCATTGATCTATCAGACACGATACTAGTGTTAATTCATATATGATAAATGTTAATTCGTAAATGTGAATTATGGAAAGTAAATTTCCTAATAGCTAGATAAAAGACATGCAAATTAAATATCTAATTGAACGATTTTGTTTTTTTCCATGAATTATTGTTCAAAGAATTCCGTCCCATGCACGATGTATCTGTGACAAAATGACAAGAAGATATATATTGAAACATTAGTTTTGAAATGTGGCAACTACAGGTCACGGGGACCAAACGTTGCTGACTAATATGATTATAATAAGAGATCAGTCAATTGCCACACGTTGAAGCTCTTCTTTCCAATTCTATACGGAATGTTCTCTGCTTTGAAAAATATACCTGACTTAATTCTGCTCTTCTTTCCAATTCTACGGACTGTTCTATGCTTTGAAAAGTACCTGACTTCTGCTCTCATAATTTAATAATAATGTGCGAGAATGTCTTTTTTTCTTTATGAATCTATAAGTATATAAAATTGCATATATTTTTTTTATTTTAGTTTTCCATTCGGGGCTGAATCTTTTACCAAATTTTATTAAGCAAACTAGAAACAGTGGATTACAAGGATGAAATAAACAAAAAAAAGGATAAAAAAATAAATGTATTTTCAAAGACAAGTTAAAGCCCTAAAAAAGCTCCTCTAAATAATTGCACCGTATTGTGAAAGAACGTGCAATTAGGATTTGATCATAGGGGGCTAAACATCATTTTTAAAATTATTTAAAATAAAATATGAAATTTACATATATATATTTTTTTTAAAAATAGTGGATATTTCCACCAATTTCATATAGAAACCCTATGAACCTGATCGGTACCTAAATTAGATACCAAAACCAGATACAAGAGTCATACATCGGAATAAAATTTACATATATAACACGAGATCATATGATCCTTCACTATTTGATTTCATAAAAAATACCAATGTTATCAAAACTGGATCGGACATCGACCCGAGAAACCTTCAGGTCAACGGTTTAGTGGTCAGACTGGTGGGTCAACCGGTTCAATCGCTATTTTTTTTTTTAATTATGATTTATTAATTTATAATTCAAAAAACCGAAACGTTATTTACTATGATATATATACTTGACACACACATCTCAAAATAACCGTACCACTCTCAAGCTCATCAATACAGTGAAAAAATTGTGTTTGGTAACATGACATGTTGTCAACAATTAAATAAAAAAGCAGCAATTAGAAAAAATGTGACGATGAGTAAGAATGCAAAATTCAGTAGTCTCATACATAAAGCTTAATAGTTTAACATTCTAAAATTAAATAATTTAGATTATATACGTGATTTCCTCCATAAATTTACAAATTTTAAATAATTTTTATTCTACTACTTTTATTAGCATTCTTGCTTCCTTAATTTTCTTTTTAATCTCAATTTTTAAACCGGACAAACAAACATAATCAAGAGTTTTTTTTTTTTTTTTTTTTTGATGAGATGCCAATTGGAGGACCACAAAAAATAGATGCTAGACTACCACAAAAAAATAGATTCTAGACTGCCACAAAAAATAGATGCTACACTACCACAAAAAACGTTGGAAGAAGGAAATGGGTTTATCTATAAGGCTAAAAGTCTACAAGCTGCTACACCCTTAGTAACCCTAAACCCTAAACCTGATCTCACCCATTCAAAAATTTTCATTCACGTATCTCGATAAAAGAATTTTTTCATGCACAAATCTCAATAATTTTGAATGGTTGAGATCAGAAGAGCAGAACCCTACTCTTCTCTCGGAAGATTAGCAGAGTCCGATCCGTAACAAAAGGGCTAAAAGTTAAAAAATAGAAAGTTGTTAAAAATCGGGTTCTTTAGTAGCGGAAAAAACCGGTCTTGCACTACTACAAAAATAGTCATTGTACACTGCACATTGTACACGGATTTGGCAATTTTATTAAAAACAGTGTACCAAATATGATTTTTTACTTCCCCAAAAGATCTGCAGGATTTCTACATGGCTAATTAGTTAATAATCAGTGTAAAATTATTAGAGAGAGCTACACGGTTTATTAGAAACCACAAATCCGTGTGTAAAGAGGTCCGTGTGCAAATAATTGAGAGAGCTACACGGATTGTTGTTAAATATCCGTGTAGGAATATATACATGGATTTTTGATAATATATCCGTGTAGAAATGGTAGCAATGTACACGGATTAATAAGTAAATAGCCGTGTATGGTTAGTTGGAGAGCTACACGGATTAATAAGTAAATATCGGTGTATAAAAGTGTAGGGTTTTAATGTCTTCTCCTTCCAGCGCCGTTTTGATTAAGTCTTTTATATATGCACCTCTGTACATCTCTCTGAACTGAGCTTTTTCCTATCAGATTTCTGCGAATTGAGGCCAGCAGCTGAGATCTGAGATCTTTGAAGTTTGTATTTTCTCCTCTCCATCTTTCTAAGGTTAGTAATATGTATTTAAATCATTTTCTTCCTCTAATTTTCTGTTATTTATGCTTATTTAGGTCATTTCATGCATGCTTGATTTCTTAATTTTAGATGTAATTAATTAGTGTATTGTGGTCCAATAACCGACCTATAGATGCTTTTAGGTCCATGCCCGTTCAAAATTAATCCAATAGGGATTAATTTTGGATAGTCCCCGTTTTGGAACTGCTCTTTGAATATTATGTCTCATTCAGGATGTGAACACATATTAGCGGGATTTAATTAGTATTTGAGGAAAGTTCAACAGTATTTTCCCTTATTGCTCCTACGAGTATGTGGTTCGTACGCATACTTGGGGAGTTAAGGGAAAATGCTGCCGAATTTTTCTCAAATACTAATTAAATTTCACTAATATGTGTTCACATATGAGACATAATATTTAAAGAGTGGGTTAGGATTGTAAACCGGCCCTTTGTAAGCCCAAAATTTTGTTACAATGGAGAATGTTGACCATGCATGATTAATTGATCAAATCATTTTTTTAATTTAATTTACAGATGGATCGAAGTTGGATGTATGAAATGCGACGTGATAGTGAAGAATATTTGGTTCGCGTTGATGAGTTTATAAAATTTGCTGAGAGTTATAGAGTGAAGAAAAAAGAAGAAGACATTTTGTGTCATTGTAAAGATTGTAAAAATTTATTAAGATTTTTGGACATTGAAGAAATTAGAGCTCATTTGATTTGTCGGGGATTTAAGAAGAGATATACATGTTGGTTCATGCATGGTGAGAAATTTGGGGAAAGTAGTAGTGCCAGTAAAGGTTGTAATCGTGAATTGAATGATGAGAATGTTGGAATTTCTGATAATTTTGAATTTGATTGAAACGAGGATTATGAGAGTGTCGAAGATTCTGATAACGTCGAACCCGAAAACGACGATGATGAGATGGAGATGAATTTTCATGAAAATGTAGAACACGAGGTACTGAAAATTTGGAGGAAATGTTACGTGATGTGGAAGATGAAATTAGTGATAAAAATTATGATAAATTTCAAAATTTTTCTAATGAATCCAAGAAGCCGTTGTATCCCGGGTGTACCAAATTTACAAAACTGTCAGCTGTGTTGAAATTATTAAACTTAAAAGCAGACAATGGTTGGAGCGATAAGAGTTTCACGTCTTTATTACAGTTTTTACGAGAAATGCTCCCAGATAACAACGAGTTACCCGGTACAATTTATCAGGCAAAGAAGTTGATATGTCCAATGGGGTTGAAGATCGAAAGAATACATGCATGTCTGAATGACTGTGTATTGTATCGTAACGAGTACGAGGCCATGCATGTCTGTCCTAAATGCGGTGTTTCACGGTATAAACGTAAGGACCAGGACACTGATGATTGTAACGAGGACACAAATGGCCGGCCTCCGGCTAAGGTGTTGTGGTATTTGCCGATAATACCGAGATTCAAACGGTTGTTTGCGAATCCCAAAGATGCAAAATTATTGCGCTGGCACGAAGAAGAGCGCAAAAATGACAGTAAACTAAGGCACCCGGCTGATTCTCCTCAATGGAGAAACATTGACAGACATTTCAAAGAATTTGGTTCTGAAATGAGGAACCTTAGGATTGTGGTGAGCTCAGATGGAATGAGTCCGTTTGGAAGCATGAGCAGTCGGCACAATACTTGGCCAGTTCTTTTATGCATCTACAATCTTCCTCCTTAGTTGTGCATGAAACGCAGATATATCATGATGTCATTACTAATCCATGGACCCAGACAATCCGGAAATGACATAGATGTATATCTCGCACCATTAATCGAGGACCTCCAAAAATTGTGGCATGATGGCGTCCCGGTCTGGGATGCGTACTGCAAAGAGGTCTTTCAATTGCGGGCCATGGTGTTTTGCACCGTAAATGATTTCCCCGCGTATGGGAATTTGTCGGGTTACACTTGCAAAGGAGCAAAAGCGTGCCCGATCTGTGAAGATGACACGCAGGTGCTGAGGTTAAAAAATTGTCAAAATAATGTATTCATAGGGCATCGTAGGTTTCTTCCTATTAATCACCCATATCGTAAGAAGAAGATGGCATTCAACGGGAAAATTGAGCTTGGAGTGGCTCGTCATCCATTAGACGGGGAGAGTGTCTTCAAACAGGTAAAAAACATTGATGTTGTTTTTGGAAAATGCGCCAAAGCACCACCGAAGAATATTTGGAAAAAGAGGTCCATATTTTGGGAACTACCGTACTGGAAATATTTAGAAGTGAGGCATTGCCTAGATGTCATGCATGTTGAAAAAAATGTCTGCGAAAGTTTAATTGGTTTATTATTGAACATTCCGGGGAAGACTAAAGATGGTATTAAAGTGAGAAAAGACATGGTAGAGATGGGAATACGACACGAGCTCGCATTAATTGCAGGAGAAAGGGAAGCGCACGTACCTAATAAACCAATTAAATACGACACGAGCTAAGAGAGCTAAGAGAGCTACACGGACATTTAATACAAATCCGTGTAGAAAGAGTAATCATACACGGATTATTTCTAAAATGTCCGTGTATGATAGCAATGCTGGAGGCGAAAAACAAAATATACAAAAAAATATTAGCTATTTATACACGGATATTTACTAAACGTCCGTGTATGATAGCTAAGATAGCCACACGGACTTTTAATACAAAACCGTGTAGAAAGAGTAATTGTACACGGTTATTTAGGTAATATCCGTGCAGCTAGGTAACTTGGAGAGTGACACCGGCAGGTCATTGTACACGGCGGTTTACAAAGTAATCCGTGTAGAAATCATTATAATCACACACGGTTAAATATCCGTGTATAGTTTCTGACCTATTCATACACCCTTGCTTTAAACACGGCAGGAAATCCGTATAGCTCTTCCATTAATGTACGTGTGCAATCTCTTTTTCTGTAGTAGTGTTGACCAGTCTAATAACATAGGTGGTCTCTCTAACGAGTCAAACATAATTGGTGTCCGGTCTAATAAAATAGGCGGTCTTGACCGGTCTAATAACATAGGCGGTCTCACTAACGAGTCAAACATAATTGATTTTAATAAAATTGAAAAACACAATAGATAACGAACACAAATAAAACATATCTATCAAAATCAAACAAAAAACATAATATATATTTTTTTAAACCTATGATTTTCTAAAATATCATAGTCATAAGATTTTTCTGACTTGGACTTTTTTCCTCCTAATATTCACCTTTCATGCAATCCAAATTCCAATCCCTTTTTTTTTTTTTTTAATCACGTTCTTTCCAAATTCCAAACACCCTTTTTCAATCAAATTTAGACATGGAATTTTGGCTGGGAAGTTTCTGTTATACTTTTAAATTTTCTCCTATTTTGTCCCAATTTGGAAACTGAATCACATTATTTTGGAGACTGAAGCACTATTTAAACTTTCCAAATTTCAAATTATGATTGCATGCTGTTCTTTTTTTCCACACAGTCAAAGCTACTGATTTGAATACTTTCCAAATTTCAAAGATAACTTTTGTTTTTTTCACATAGTCAAAGCTATTAATTTGGAAACTGGTCTTTTGAAGATATCAGTCTAGCCTATAACTAGTTGGAGCTGGTTTTTGTAATTATCTAATTTCAGCAATGGAATGAGCTATCATGCCTCTTTTAAAAAAAAATTTAATTTGGAAACTGAAGGATACTATTATAAAATATGATAGTATCCGCGATGGTTTATTGACAGAAATGTGTTTTTTTTATTAGCGACGGAGTATTCACGAGAGTATATCGACAGTATGCTGTTCCATTCTTGTAGTGATGAGGGTTCCCATTTTCCACTATTTTGGTTGTCTTTTTAATCTTATTTTGAAGAAAAGTATGAAATCAGTGTCATTTCTCCAATGTTAAATAGTATATGGTTTCCATTTTTTTTTTTTTTTTTTTCTAAATTCAAGCTTATGCCCAATAATTGGCCTACCTGTCCCTAACACTTTAATAATAGGTTTTGGTTTTGTTAGTAGGATAAGTACATGTTATTAGTTTTAGTTTAGAAATAATTCAATCTACCACTAATATGTTTCTTCTTTTTTGTGTTTTGGGAATAATTTGAGTCAAATTAAGTTCACAAATCAATAGAGATATAATACAGGCTGCAGTTATTACATAATTTTTAGCCCACTAGAATGAAGGCCCGTTAAGTTAAATTTGGGCCATAAATACGAGTCATATCTGGTTTATTTAGTTCTCTCCCATTTTTTGATGTTTATGTACTCCAAAACAGCAAAAATAGTAAAAGACCCAAAAATTAATTTGGGAAACATTGGTTTAGATTTATTGGGCTTGATTCTTGTGAAATAGTAGGCCTTAGAAATTGGATGTGTTTCAAATTTTAGTCCCACGTACTTTCAATACTTCATCTCGTTCTTAATGCCAAGGTAGGGGTGGGTGTTGATTGGATCCGGTAGGGGTGGGTGTTGATTGGATCCGGTTTATTTAGTTTTCAATCTAATGAACAAATTTGTGATTAAATGGTTTGGTTTTTCAGTTGACATGGTTTGGTTGGGATGAATTTTTAAATTACTTTGTATTTTTTATGTTTAATTATGTTTAATCTCTTTTATTTCAATTCAACAAAATAAGCTGAAATTACTTGAATTACTTCAGTTTATTATATTTGATTATTTTTAATCTTTCATAATTTGGTTCGACTAATATATATTAATATTTATTTATGATTATTAAATGTATTTGTGTATATATTAAGTTTTGATCTTTTGAAAAAAAAATTATTTGAGTTCAATCAAATAAACTCAAATTTACTTGGGTTTTTTTAATTCAATGTTATTCGGTTGACAGATTGGTTCGATTAGAATTTTTAAAATGAAATAACATTTTAATTTGATTATTTTAGTTTAATTTTAATCCAACCGGTCATTTGAAAACCCACAAGTGAAAGTTGTTTCTCCTCATGAATAAAGAAATACAATATTAAGAAATCAGATAAGAGCTTTGAAAGCAACACTAACCTACTATGTCAACTGTGAGATCTCTTTTTGACGCTATTTGGTGCACAAGTGTGGTTCTTCTGTGGTACCAAATTGTGTGGACTTGCTGTGCTTAGTTTCATCTATACACTATTTGAGCGAATTTTAAGTTTTAATTACAAAATGTCAATTAAAAAAAAAGTTAGTCTAAGTTTATGGGACCATTAAGCCCATGACAGAGACATCCATACAAAAATTTAATTCAAGCACCTACAGTAAATAATTAGCAATTGAGCTAGAATGAAAAAATAAAGACTGGTACACTGACACAAACAGTGTTTTAATTTGAGCCACAAAAGAACCAAGAACAGTATATTTCTTTCTTTGACTATACAAAATACAAAAGAAAGAATTATTGTAATGCAACAAGGGTAGTGGATTTGGTGAGGTCCCATGGATTCTCTACCTAAACTCTGCCTAAATTACAGCCAGACTCACATGCTCTCTCTCTCTTTCTCAAATCACTAAAACAAATCAAATTAAGCATCCCAATTTCCTCAGTCAAACAATTAGTCAAACTTATCATCTTCTAATTTCATTCATAAGTCATATATAACCACCAAATTTATCAAATCAACCCATACATATTTTCTTCATCACACATGGCCTCTATCAAATCAACCTTATGTTTCATTCTCTTTGCCTTGTCTCTTCTCTCCTTCTTTTCCTTTATCTATTGGCCATTCCATTGCAACTCCACCTCTTGCAACTCCATTTCATGCATCCCCACCTCCTTCTCTCTGATCTCTGCACAACCAAATCACAACCCTCTTAACCTCCTCTCTTTTTCTTCTTCATGGAATCATCTCTCTTTTCCTTCCAATCCACCACCCAAAACCCTCAAAATCGCATTATTTGTCAAACGCTGGCCCAAACGCAACCTGGCAGGCGGTCTCGAGAGGCACGCACTAACCCTACATGTAGCCCTAGCTAAGAGAGGCCACCAAATCCATATATTCACCACAAACTATCCTAATGAGACACTAGATAACATGTTCTTTCATGTGACGCCACCGACTAAAGCCGGGTATATAAACCAACCGTTAGCATGGGAACAATTCAGGGTTCTCAACTCGGATAACCCGTTCGATGTGATCCATACCGAAAGTGTTGCGCTATACCATGCACGTGCACGTAACTTTTCGAATTTGGTGGTTTCATGGCATGGTATAGCTTACGAGACCATACATTCAGATATTGTACAAGACATGTTACGTGGGCCCGATGAGCAAAGACAAAAGGCGATTACCGAAAGAATTGGTAAGGTAATAGATGAGGTTAAATTTTTTCAAGATTATGCACACCATGTTGCCACTAGTGATCATGTCGGTGATGTACTAAGAAGGGTTTACATGCTCCGTGAAAAACGGGTGCATGTAATTGTCAATGGCGTTGACGAGAGTGTGTACAAATTGGATATACCAAGAGGGAAGGAGTATAGGGAAAGGATAGGGGTACCCCAAAATGCAGCGCTTGTGTTCGGGTTGGCCGGAAGGCTAGTGAAGGATAAGGGACATCCCTTAATGTTTGAAGCAATCAAACAATTATTTGAAGAGAGTGATAGCTTTAAAGAGAACGTGTTCTTCTTGGTGGCTGGCGATGGGCCGTGGGCTAGTCGGTATAGCGAATTGGGGCCCAATGTGGTCGTGTTGGGCCCACTGGAACAGTCTGAGCTAGCCAGTTTTTACAACTCAATTGACGTGTTTATAAACCCGACACTTCGGGCTCAGGGTTTAGATCACACGACTATTGAGGCAATGATGTCTGGTGTCACAGTGGCTGTCACGAGATTCGCCAGTATAACCGGGTCACTGATCATGGGGCCCGAGGCAGGGTACACATTTTTACCTACAGTCGATTCACTGAAGAGGTGCTTGTACCAAATTTGGGAGGATGGCAAGGTGACGACTAAGAAGAAAGCAGAGTTTGCTAGGAACAGAGCTGTTAGGCTTTTCACGGCAAGTAAAATGGCACTGGCTTATGAGAGGTTGTTTCTCTGTGTTGCTTCAAAAAATGAAAATAAGGGTGAAAATGATTATTGCAAATATCAAAGCATGAGGTGAAATTATTAACTGACAGATTATAATGTGAAGAGCTGCTAATTTTGTTCCGGGAAATGTTGAATGTGTGTTGTGGGGGCCCACAATGCAGAAAAGCTAACCTGAACCAGAGCACCGAAGTGCAAACAATGAGAAAAAAAATTCAATTTGATACAATATGAAGAGATAGTTTTCATAATTTTTTTGTTTGCTTGAAAGAAAATGTAGGGATAGTTTTATAGGGGGCAAAGATGAATGTGATTGAATTGAGTTTATAGGGGGGTTAAAGATGAAGAGATAATTTGTAGTGTTTAGAAATATAATTTGTAGTGCTTAGAAAGATAATTTTTTGTGCTTGAAAGAAAATTCAACTGTATCTTCTCATCTAATCTTGTTAGATTTTGATCAACAATCATGAAGCCTGACAAAATTAGAAAATAAATCTGCTGCATGTTATTCAAATGGAATAACAGGTTCCTGTTATTCAGATCCCAACCATTCAAAGTTTTCCATGCGCGGAACTTAATAAAAATACTTTTTCATGCACGAATCTCAATGAATTTGAATGGTTGAGATCAGAATAACAGGAACCTCTTATTCTACTGTAATTAAGAATTACAAAGTCAAAATACACTTGACTCTCAACTGAATATTATGATCATCAGTTCCTTCTCAATTAAAAATCGAACATCCACCCATCAATACTTTCCTATTTGAATACATATGTCCAAATTTTAGAATTAAATATATTTTATGATCTGATATATTTATTAATCTTTATTGTCATATTTTAGAAAAAAATGTATATTCTTTTTATTTAAATACATATCTCGCCCAGTTTTTTCTATTCTTTATTCTTCGGCCCAGCCTACTCAAAGATATTTGGTTTGCTCTTTTTTTTCCAGCTGAAAACCAAGAGCAGTGCTCTCCATTCCAAAGCTGTTTGGAACTCTCCAGTTTCATCCTTTTTCTTTCTCTTTTACTATTTTTTCTTCGCCATTTCATTCGCTAATGGCCACCTCCATTTTTCTGGGTTTTTCTGTCTTGCTCTTTCTTTCTCCCATTTATTTATGGGTCAACACTTCTCGGATGCAACATGAACAAGGAATCTACGGTACGATAAGTCTTTTAAATATTTATTTTATTATATTATATATATGCATAAAAAACATATAATTTTTAAGTCTAACAAATTTCATGATTTGTTCTTCTAAATGTTAAGAATATATAAGTTAAAAAAATATATATACACATATATTAATATTTTATTTTGTAAACACCGCTAAAGCTACCCTATATATATTAATCATGTTCAAATATTTTATTTTTTTATATTAATCATGGTAATTTCTCCGGTGACGAATTCGAATTTATCTCGGAATCAATGTAGCCGATTTAGTCCAAGACACATAATTTTTGCCATTGAGCAATGTATTTGTTATTTTTGAGGAATGTATGGTAGCCTTGTATGAGTGTTGCCCATCTGTTGCCATGCTTGATTCGTGTAGATTTTATTGTTTTTGGGTTGTTTGTGTTGCTTGAGGCTTTGTATCAGATTACTGGTATTATTGGAAATTATCGGTTTATTGGTATTTTGGCTCTGATACTATGTTATTTTTATAAGATCTAAGAAGAAAAACTCTTTCATTCAATCTTATTGTCTTTCTTTACAAATCTTGTTCCTATTTATACTAAGAGACTTACTAGCCGTTAAGGTACCGTCGGTACTATTCCTAATTCCTATTTTATACAGTAGTTGTGTACTACTGTATATATCTACTTTTTGCTTTATTACTTTACATATAGTACACAATTAATGCTATGTTTGATCTTGGCCGCTTGAACGATGATGTACGACTGAGATCAATTATTCTCAACAAATACTTATTGTACATTCAATTTGTATTAAACTTTAAACTCCGATATATTGAATAAAAAAAAAAAAAGCTCCGATATAAAACTTGATATGCATTTATATATGGCATGATAATAGTTTAATAGGACAATGAATCAATGAGGAACAAAATAACATATTTGAATAATTATTATAGAACACGTCCGAGAAATCACATGATAGACAGTACAGTACAACACATTTGAACTAACAAGGTTTTAAAAATCATAAATTACAATACACCTAAAAGATTCTAACCAAACCAAACAAGATTGTCAAGTTCTTCATTAAATTAGTGCCAACCCAAAGATAAGACCGTACAGAAAAATATACTCTAACAATTTGCCGAAGATGAGGTCAGAGAAACTGTACCTGATCCAAGATCCTACACGACTGCGTATCGAAGTCCAAGGACCAAGGTGGGACTTATACAATCCTCTCCACCCGATCTGCTTCACTATCGGTGGTGCAAGTGACAAAATTCTCCGTAAAGCCGGATTGCTAAACGGAAGTAAACCGAATGAAGCAACACAGACCAGTATGCTTATTCCCAAATTTACTTGATATAGCATTGTATATATTGCTAAAGCAAAAGCACAGATAGTGGCTTTGGCAGCAATTGCCACCATCCCCATTGAATATGAAAGGCATACCACACGAAGCTCAATATCTACATTACCTGACCCTGCATAAATAACCCATGCTGTGGCAAAAATAGATAATAAAAATGCCAGTGAATCTGCAACAATAAAAGCCTTGAAGGCATATCTCCGGGAAAGAATAGGTGTGCCTCTGTTCATGTGGTCATCAGCAATATATCCACTGTTGCAATTTACTGAGATAATTCCCAAGTTACGGGTAACACTGTCGACTTTCTTTGTCACTCTCTCTTTGTCTATCGTGGGGATATGACGGATATGATCAGTCCGACAAGGACTAGGAAGTGCACCAGTCCACATCATGCAAAGAAGTATATTGTACGTTGTGCCCTGAATAAAGAGAAATTATAGTCAATATCAAATAAAATTTCTGCAGGTAAAATCCTCATAAAATTTCCTTATATTCTCTTAGTTAGGTTCTGAGGCCACTATTTATAAATAGTAAAAAATAGCCGTTTTGTAGAATTTCTTTTAAATTTCCTTAGTTTTAGACAATTCTGAACCACTAAAAAACAACAGTTTTGTAAAATACTTAATAAATAGTAAAAAAATTCAAAAAAATATAAAATTTGATCTCCAAATACATATTAATATAGATATCATGTTGAACGGTTTGAATCGACTGTTTGGACTTTGAAAATTACAAAATAAAAAAATATTAGAAGGGGAGATAAAAGGTCAGAGGAGAATGGGAGCAGCGGGTCAACGGGCTTCTTTGGTCACAAGGTTTAAATCCAATTGAAAGTTCATGACAAATCCATTATATTTTCCTAAAAATGTTCAAATTATCTAAAGACTTTTGAAGGACAAGTTCACCGTTAAGTTTAAATCCTGGTGAGGCAATGATGTCTGGTGTCACAGTGGCTGTCACGAGATTTGCCAGTATAACCAGTTCATGCACTGAAGAGGTGCTTGTACCAAATTTGGGTTGATGGCAAGGTGACGACTAAGAAGAAAGCAGAGTTCACTAGGAACAGAGCAGTTCGGCTTTTTACAGCAAGTAAAATGGCACTGGCTTATGAGAGGTTGTTTCTCTGTGTTGCTGCAAAAAATGAAAATAAGGGTGCAAATGATTATTGCAAATATCAAAGTATGAGGTGAAATTATTAACTGACTGATTATAATGTGAAGAGCTGATAATTTTGTTCTTTGAATGTGTTGTGGGGCCCACAATGCAGAAAAGCTAACCTGAACCAGAGCACCGAAGCGCAAACAATGAGAAAAAAAATTCAATTTGATACAATATGAAGAGATAGTTTTCATATTTTTTTTTGTTTGAAAGAAAATTAAGGGATAGTTTAATAGGGGGCAAAGATGAATGTGATTGAATTGAGTTTATAGGGGGGCAAAGATGAAGAGATAATTTGTAGTGTTTAGAAATATAATTAAAGGTCTTTCTGTTACTGCACGCAAGCAGTAGTATGTTCTCATCTATTCTTGTTTAGATTTTGATCAACAATCATGGATCCTGACAAAATTATGATCAAGAAATTGCAGCATCATGTCATGTGCAACAACTTAGCTGTCATAACTGGGCATTCATTACCAGTACCACACACACAGAGGCTCCTTTTCTTTAATGGTCAGGCCATTTTTATCAACCTTAATTGAAACAGGCTTATACTTTAAATGTAACATACCCTTTTCATCACTTGATTACAAGTGTTAAATTTAATCCAATTTTTCTTAGCCCAGTCCTGAATTAATTGGCCCAATTACATGAATGGATCCAATTTAACTACTACTGTAACTCCAGTGCCTTGCCACTCTGTGAATGTTGTTAAGTGCATCATGTGCTCCTTTGGGCTGTAAAAAACATCGAAATTGATAACAATTATTCTTGTAAAAGAAGGAAACAAAAACAATCAAACAAGAAAATATAATAATCTTCCATTCCGTTCTTTTTCATCCACTTTTCCCTTCACCTCATGAAACTACCTATTTGCCATGAAGAATATTGTTGGGACTAAAATGTTTATTCTTTTTATTTGAATCCATATCTCGCCCAGTTTCTTCTATTATTTTTTCTTTGGTTTACTCTTTTTGTCCAGCTCAAAACCGAGAGCAGTGCTCTTCATTCCAAAGCTGATTGGAACTGTCCAGTCCCATCCTTTTTCCTTGTTTTCTTTCTTTCTTCGCCATTTCCTTGCTAATGGCTACCTCCATTTTTCTTTTTTCTTTTATTTGTCGTGCTCATTCTTTTCTCCCATTTTTTGATGGGTCAACACTTATCCGATATAATATGAATATGACGTATTTGAAAAGAATCTACAATACAATAAGTCTTTTAAATAATTTTCATTTTATTATATATAAGCCATTTAGCACGAGTCACTTTGCCAAATTTTTTTAATATATAAAGCATGACAACTATAGCTATTTCTTCATGTCTCTCTTTAATGTTGATAAATATTATTCTTTTTATTTAATTAAACTTGGATAGCCCATAACATAGATTGAAAATTAATGATAATATTCTAAATCATATTTCTAATTAATTATATATAGTTGTACAATTCTTTCTTATATTTACATGACTCGTATCTATATATGATCGCCACATGTACATTTTCAACTCTTGATTTTAATATGTTCTTCTGTCTTCATTTTTTCGATGCATGTACATCATTATTAAACTCTTGATCTTAGTAAGCATAGTTTCATTAAGGTAAAAAATCCTCAGGGTGAATCATTTAATTTTTTTTAGAAGATGGTTCTTGTACTCACTGAATTATTAATCTCGAAAATGTAATCGCAGAAAACCAAATCTTTTTATGTAATTGTAATTTGAAAAGGCAAAAGTAATCAAATTATTTTTAGAAATCATTAATTTCTATAATGAGGCTTATTAGTTAAAACGAATGCTTGTAAATTATATAGAGCAGAACAAGGGTGTTCTTAACTTAATCAAGCTCCTTTGTGAATCCAACTCCAAAATATATCAGATTAACTTCAAATGATGAATCCGAACAGTTGAAATCCATCTACCTTGCGGATGCGTCTACATGTAAAAACTTTAACTTTTGAATTAATTTAGTGTAAAGTCAAGCGGTCCAAATTCGTAATTTGAAGTCAATTCAATAAATTTTAGAGTTAAATTAACAAAAAGACTTGGTGAACTTAAGAACACCATAGTTTTACTCATCATCATTTGTAAACACAAATCTTTAAAATAATAAGAATTTTGGGGTAGAATTAAATAAAAAAAGATTTCAATCGTTAACTGGTGGTGAATTTTTTTTTGTCCAAAATTGATCGTTAGACCATCTAATTTATCTGCGTTAAAATTCAAACAAACAGTTTATATTTACGAGACCGTTTAAATTTTATAAATTTAAATAGAGTGAGTATATTGTACTATGCATATCACGGGTTGGTCCGTAATACGGATCAATATTTTCGTTTTCAAAATTCTAACGATCGATCTGAACCGTTCAACATGATCCCCATATGAATATGTACTTGCAGAACAAATTTTATATTTTTAGAATTTTTTTACTATTTTTTAAGATAGATAGAAAATCACTTGATCTAAAAATTCTGGACCATCCAAAAACAGTAATTTTCTACCTATCTTAAAAAATAGTAAAAAAATTCTAAAAATATAAAATTTGGTCCGCAAGTACATATTCATATGAAAATCATTTTCAATGGTTCAAATTAATCGTTAGGATTTTAAAAACGAAAATATTGATCCGTATTACCGACCAAATCGTGCTATGCATAGTACCATGAACTCACTCATTTAAATATGTTTGTATGAATCTTAAGACATATAAGACAGTTTAGATCTAACTTTAGAGGAGGCTTTGTCCAAAGCTAGCTAGCCCTTTGAACATAAATATTGGATGAGGACTGTTTTGTGGATGGCGCTTTCGGGTAAATTTTTTTCTCATTTTGTACTGTTACCATAGAAATTTATTTAATTGAATTTTTGGATTTAACCTATACAGAGTCTTAAAATACAATAATTCTGTCTCTTAGTTGCAATTAGTTGGGGGATAAAGCCCAGTGCCAAGCGCATGAGTTCATAATTAATTATCTTAGTTGTAATAATTCTGTCACTTATCCTGTACCATTATTTATGTTTCCTTTCTTTTAATATGATAAAATGAAGTGGTGAGTTCATCATTACCTACTGTAGCCTTAAGCGCATGAAAGGTCGAATTTTGGGAATAAAATTGTTATACTTGTAAGTAGCTAATTCTACTAGTTAGAACAAAACCTAAAGTCATAGAATCTCTTCTATTTCTATAGAACATCACTTACCAATTTCTTCTGTCCACAGCAAGCTCTCAAATGACTTCCCCCGTGTCAATAACTGATTCAAGTAATAACAGTCATCAGACTCTGTCACTATACATCAGAAATTCATCAGCTGTTGATGGCATAGTGAAAGAGACTGATCCCCATTTCACATCCGACCTTTGGTACAAGCTCCAGGAGATGTTGCACAACACATTGCCTCAATGGCATCTGATTGTGCCAACGGTAATGGATTAACTGCAGTTGGGTCTCAAGTACCAACTGTACCTCCATTGGAGAGTATAGAAGGTGCTGTGGTGGAGGCCCAAAGCTCTAGTTCGGGAGATGCCCCAGAAGGGAACCGCCCACCACTAATCATCAGAAATTCATCAGGTGTTGATGACATGGTGGTAAAGACTGATCCCATGCTGTACGATGCAGTGGTGGAGGCCCAAAACCCTAGTTCCCATGCTGGCATAGCGAGAGATGCCCCAGAAGAAAGGCGTCCGCCACGAATCCCACTAGATCCCATGCACTACGATGCTGTAGTGAAAGGAAATGTCGAGATGCTGGATGATTTTCTACAATCTCAAGGTGAGATTCAACAACACAATTTTGATAACATAAATTGTCTCTTTTTTGGAAGGCTATGCCACTACTAGCTGTGCTATACAGCAGTGGCATTCTCTTCTATTATTCAAAAGAAAACTATGGCAGCAGGTAATCTCCAAGAGGTCTAGGAAGTTAAGAGACAAGACCCTTCACCCAACACCTACGAGATTTCCTCCCAAGGTACACCCGGCCATTAACAAGGCTTTCAAAGAGAATAGGTGCTTCAAATGCTTCGACATAGGGCACCAGAGAGCACAGTGCCGAAACCCACCCAAATGCTTTAAATGCCATAAATCAGGCCATTACTCCTCCTCCTGCAAACCCTTTATAAAACCTAGTGGAAACGCAGCACCAAACTCACACAAAACAGAGCCACCAAGAAAATACAGAACTTTTGCTGACTCTGTCAAGGGTAAACCACAAATGGAACTAATAGAGGAATTCTGGGAGGAGAGGCCGGATGAAGAGGATGTGTACCTCACCTCAACTCACATTCTCGACCCCAGCAGCGAATTTCTGCTGAGCGCGGCATATGTCTCCATTGAACAGGGACAGATGAATGCTGAACTTCCATGGGCGTTCAAACAAAAACTAGCACATACACATGGCGGCCTACCTGAGCATTACAAGGTCTTCAAGATAGACGATACGGAGTTCCTGCTGGTCTGTATCAATGAACAAACCCTACAGGCAGTAATAAGACAAGCACCGTATGAAATCCTACCAGGAAGGGTAAGATTAACACTCTCCAAATGGACCCGCACCTCAGGCATGTCTTTCACGCCGAATGCGTATGAGGCTTGGATCAAGTTGATTGGGCTGCCATACCAACTGTGGAACGACGAGAAATTAAGCAAGGTAGTTGCAAGGGTCGGTAAAGTCCGGTATGCAATGCCTTACGGCCTCCACTCGGGTCAGTTTGAGCATATCACACTCCAAATTGACACCAAACACCCCAGCAACATCCCTCGCTTCCTACGTGTCAGAGTTGGAGACTTCTCAAAGAGAGTTCGGGTTCAGCTGCTAGGCTGGCGATTAGGCCATGATGGCTACTTCCCCCCACCGGTACCACCAAACCAAACCAAACCGTCGCGTCTACGTTACACACCGTACCAGGAAGCCCACCGCCGCAGGCCATCTCCACCAACTGACATCTCTGAAGAGTCAGGGAATAGCAACGACTCAGGTGGAATTTCCAACTGGGCAACAGGCATCAAGGCCAAGAAACTCACCAGAGGAAAACCAAGAGACCTCAAACGAAAACAGTCAATTCGGGTCAGATCCAAACCCATTTGGAAACCCAGAACCCGAGCAAAGCAACGTGAGAAAAGAGAAACCCAAGTGAAGAAGAAGCAGTGGGTTGCAGTGCTGCAGAAGAAAGATATGATACCAACAGCCACACAGATTGCTGGCTCAACTGTGGCAACCACCATGGCAATGGCAGCACTAAAGGTAACTCAGATGGTATTCACACTTAATCCACAGGAAATTGGAGTTGTACTTGTGAACTGGGGAACACAAACTATCTCCAAAATTATACTTCAACCGTACTCAGAATTATCATGCCTCAGGGAAATCCTAGGATATAATTTTGCAGGCACCTACCCAAGCTGGAGAGGCGTGTTGCAGGGAATGTCATTTAATGTGCTGCAGGGAACAAAAGTGAGAGACAGGTGCGTTAAAAACGCACTACAGGAACAGCTGTCTCCCTTAAACCAGCAAATTCAAATCAATATGGGCCTGTACACAGAATATGCTTTTAATGGCCCTGATTTTAACAGGCCGGACCCTGCTTATAATGGGACTGAGTTTTTTGGGCCTGTCCTTCACGGGTCTGAGGTATCCGGGTCTGCAGTATCCGGGCCTGTCCTTTTCGGGCCTATCCTTAACGGGTCCGAAGTAGCTGGGTCGGAAGTACCTGGGCTTCTCCTTAACAGGCCTATCCTCAATGGACCTCAGATATCCGGGCCAGAAGTAACCAAGCTTGACCTTAACGGGTCCGTAGCATCCCAACAGGTCCTCTTCCCCACCGAACCCCAGGCGGAGACAGCAGTAGCAAACCCAATTTCTAATAATGAAGATACTGTCAATCCACCTCCTGGATTTGAAAATGGCCCCTCCTTTGCACAGCCGCAACCACACAACACTCCTTTTGTCAACGCAGACATCTCAAGCCCACCCCCAGGCTTCGGGAACAGCCAAGACCCGATTCGGCGCAGCCCCCGCTTGTCAGAAAAGAACAAGGGACCGTATATAGCTGCCATAGACAGAGCTCGCCAGGTAAAGGAAAACCGACAAATTGCCACACCAACCAGAAGCAGTCAACCTAAGAAGCAGTACAACCAAGCAGATTTCACTTATTTACAAAAATTGGACCCACTATCTCAGACCCAGGCTGAGCTCATCGTTGCAGCAGCCGGCATCAATATGGATGACAAGATGGGGGAGGCGCTGAGCAAGCTGATCGGATCTGAGACAGCGGCTCAGATTCAGGGTAGCACCTGAAGCCGATACCTAAGAGAAGTGAAGTAGCAGTCACGTTTTGGTCTCATGATTAGTGACTTCTTATACCAGGAAGGGAATAGTGCCCATATTATCACTATGGTGTTGTTCACATTTTTCTTTTCAGTAGTAGTAGTAGCTTTAAATGTAATTTCCATGTCTTCCTTTGCTGTATGGAGTGAGTGCCATATCAGTCGAAAGGTAAGAGCGGAGTTTAGTCTTTTGCTGCAATTGCTGGCCTATGTGTACTTGCGTATAGCAAGGTGTAAGGTGCTTAGTTCAATGATAATGAAATTATGTCTTTTCCTTTATTTCATGTGTTCACCACTAAATGGGCTGCTGCACTATACTGCCAACTTGAATTCAGCTTCACAAAAGAGACCCCAAAGTGTTCAATGAATTATAAGACCTCTTATAAATTTATCTCATGGAATGTAAGAGGGGCTAATCAAAGGGAAAAGAGATTAGCAATTAAGCAAACGATTCTCTTGGAGAACCCGGACATAGTGTGTTTGCAGGAAACAAAAATTTCGGCTATGACTGACCGAATGGCAAAAGAGCTATGTGGAAAGAAAATGGCCAACTATCAAACTCGAGATGCCGAAGGCACTCGGGGTGGCATTCTCATAGCATGGGACGCAAGAAAGTTTTCACTCATCAGCACAACAGTAAAGACATACTCATTATCATTGTTGGTCAAAAGTCAGGAAGATTCGTCCACCTTCCTCTTTACGGGAGTGTACGGCCCATCGGTTAGAGCAAACCGGGCCTCCTTCTTTGAAGAACTGTCTAGTATTAAACCGACCAACAACACACCTTGGATATTAAGTGGTGATTTTAACGTAACAATGAGACAAGAAGAGAGAAACAATCCTAACTCTGATTGGAGAGGGACACAAGCATTCGCAAGTCTAGTATCCAACCTAGACCTCTTGAACATTACATTGCAAGGTAGAAAATTCACTTGGTCTAGTGAAAGAGACAATCCATCCATGGCTCAATTAGACAGATTTTTAATCTCGTCCGATTGGAATAATAAATTCCCCAACTCCCAACAACTGTCACTACCCAACTCCTCCTCAGATCACTGCCCTATTTTATACACCGCACAAACACAGTTCCAGAAAACTAACCTATTTCGGTTTGAGAATTGCTGGCTCAAGTTTCATCAATTAGAGGAAATAGTTGCACAACAATGGGAATTACAAGGGGAGGCAAACACACCAGTGCAATTACAAACCAAGCTCCAATCATTACAAAAGGCAATCAAACTTTGGGCGGCAGAAAAGGTGGGCTCAATCAAACTACAAATCAAGGTCTGTAGAGACTTCCTTGGGTGGATAGATAAAATTAAAGAAGCAAGAAGTGCCACTGGTTTGGAAAAGTTTGTAAACTGTCAAATAAAAAAAAGATACACGGATTTAGCAATTTTAGAAGAAGATATATGGAGGCAACGGGCAAAATTGAGATGGGAATTACAAGGCGACAAAAATACCAGATACTTCCATGCCGTAGCGTCAAGATCTAAAAGGAGTAATACCATTATGCAAATAGAATGGAATGGACAGCAATTTTCGGACCAGCAAGCCAAGGCAGAGGCGTTTTTTGAGTTTTACAAAGGGCTGATGGGAAAATCCTCACAACCGATACCCCATATCTGGTGGGAGAACTTGTACAGCCAAGACCAGCAGAACCTACAGAACTTACAGACCCTTCAAGACCCAATAACACTCCAAGAAGTACAGCAGGTCATCCAAACATGGCCGAAGAACAAAAGCCCCGGGCCCGACGGATTTACCGGTGAGTTCTACAAAAAATTTCAGCATATACTGATTAGAGACATACATGCAGTCCTATCCAACATTACAACATCAGGAAGCTCACTACATCCCTTAAATACATCTCACATCATCCTCATTCCGAAAAAAACAGCCGCCCTACACCCGCAAGATTACAGACCTATTAGCCTAATTCATGGGATGCAAAGAATTTTCTCTAAAATTCTAGCAAATCGGGTACAGCAGCACATCCCCCAATTAGTCAGTGAAGAACAAACGGGATTTATTAAGAATAGGCAAATAGCGGAAGGGTTCATATACGCTCAACAGGCAATCCACCACTCACAAAGAAATAAGATTCCCTTAGCGATATTCAAAGCGGATGTGCACAAGGCATTCGACACGATAAGCTGGGAGTACTTAATCGAGGTACTTAGAAATCTTCAATTTCCTAGCAACTGGTTATTTTGGATTGAGAATTCGGTTCTAAAAGGTACCTCTCAAATTCTGATCAATGGGCTCATAGGAAAGAAAGTAATACTTAAACGGGGAGTGCGGCAAGGCGACCCGCTGTCACCCTTTCTGTTTATAATTGTTGTGGATTTTATTAATAGATGGGTATCCAAATTAAAGTCAACAGGAGCTATCAGATTGCCTTTTCATGGTATGTCACCGTGCCTACTCTATGCGGATGACACGCTATTTTTTCTCAAACCAGAGATGCGCCAAATACATATACTAAAGATAGTCTTGACAGCATTTGAAGGCATCTCAGGGCTAGCAGTCAACTTGCACAAATCTGAATTGGTCACAACCATCACACCTCAGCAAATGGGACAGGAACTAGCCCTAGCAATGGGATGTCGGCTAGGCCAATTCCCATTTACATACCTTGGCCTCCCCCTCTCCAACACAAAACTACCCAAAACCGCCTATTTACCACTGTTACAAAGATTCAGTAATAGACTTCAAGGTTGGACAGCAATCAACCTGTCAATTGCCGGCAGGTTAACGCTACTCAATGCCGTTCTCTCGGCGTTGCCAACATATTATATGTCATGCCTTAAGCTCCCAGCTTGGGTTATCAATGACATCGACAAAATCAGACGCCATTTCTTATGGCACGGTGTCACACAACAACGGAAAAAACTCAATCTAGCCAATTGGGAAATGATTTGCAAACCAAATAAACTGGGCGGATTGGGCATCATGGACTTAACGGTTTTTAATGATGCCATGCTAGCAAAATGGTATTGGCAATGGGCAAATCCGGAACAAAGGTTATGGAAGACAATCTTCCATCAGACAAATCACAACCTATGCCCTGTACCCAAATCATACTTTTTCAATACCACCTTGAAGGAAGTGTACAAATTCATGGATGTGTCAATGATCAGAATTGTAGGAAGGGGAGACTCAGTTCTGTTTTGGAGTCATAATTGGGGAATAGGGAAGCTGAAATGTGAATTCGATGTACTATACACATATGCTATTGATCAGGACATATCGATAGCACAAGTGTTAAGCGCAAGGAATACAAGGGAACTGTTCAGAGAAGTGCTATCTCAGGAAGCGACTGAGCAACTTATACAGTTAACCAACAAGTTGAATCAGTAAGCCATAACCATCACCAACAATCCGGACGAAGCAAAATGGAAATGGAATTCATCCGCACAATTCACTGTCAGCTCATACTACCAAGCATACAAACATGCCCCGACTTTTAAAGCTAAGGTAAGCAAGGTCTGGAAAACCAAAGCACCGCCTAGAATGCAAGTTTTCTCATGGCTCATGACGCTAAACAAGATCCTAACAATAGATAACCTAATGAAGCGAGGATGGGAAATGGTCAACAGATGCACTATGTGTAAGGCACAGCTAGAAACGGTACAGCATCTCTTTGAGGATTGCATTGTGACCAAAGAAATGTACCACCGGCTATCTATAGCCATGCAGATACAACTGCCAACTCGACAAGCAAGGAAGGCACTGCTCAGTACGGGGTTGAACAAAGAACAAAGATCACTGCTGCAGATTACACAATTTGTTATTTGGCAAGAGAGATGCTCAAGAATCTTCACAGACAGCTCAAACAATACTGAAGTGCTCATCCAGCAAGTGCGAGACCAGTGGCATAGAAGCTGCAGCCACCATACCGACTTACTGCCATGATCGTACCAGTATACTGTTCCTTGCTGGGTACTGATTTTCACATGCCGAATCAATGATGCAGGGATAAGGCGGTTTACCGAAGCAACCTCTATCTTTTACTTTCATTTTTTATCCTTTCTTACTCACTTTTGTTTAAATTCATATTTCCTCTTGCAGGCTCAAATATATTGAGCCAATTGTATCTTTATTTCAACTGAGACATATATCTCATGTAACTCTATTGTTTAATGAAATGAGGGCTTGACCCTTATTTTTTTCTCGAGAAAAATCGGAATCGGAATCGGGATCGGCATCGTCCGATCCCGATCCGGATCGGAAAAATCGGTTGGAATCGGCCGAATTGGATCGGAAAATCTGATTTTTTTTGCCAGAAGCTTGTTTTACACTAAAAAAATAGAAAAAAAATTGATAAAAAAATTTAGAAAAATTATTACAATCAAATAATCCACTTATACAATATAATACAAACATTACAACTAAAACACACTCTTTCACTCCCAGATCGACCTATTCCGCTCCATGATTGAATGGACTTGTACAAATTGAAATTCTCATATATATAAATGAGTTGTGTTTTTTAACAACCAAGGTTGTATGGTTTGGTGGTAGTTGGCTTGGTTGCTTAGCAAGACGACTTAGGTTCGATTCACGTAGAGGAAAAAATTTCGGAGTGAGTTTAATTCGCGTTTCAGCCGAAATTTAACTGGAATCGGGCTATTTCGGCCGAAATTTGACTAGATTCGCTTCGGAACGACCGAATTTTACTGGAATCGGACTGGAATGGACAAAATTTGATGAAATCTACACTAACCGTGTAACTCGACCTGAAATCAGATCAATACAGTCCAATTCCGCTCCAGATCGGCCGATTCTGCTCCGGAACAGCCGATTTTACCTTCTATGTTTGAAAGATCCTCCTTATGTCTGTTGCTTGAAAAAGCAAATGCTATAAATGTATGTGGCACGCTGCAACGAAGGCAAATGGTTAGACATATACATGTCTGTACAGGTGAATAAAGTAATAATTATTGCAAATATTACAAAGGAAAGGGAAGATTGAAGTAAAGGGTATAATTGTCAATCTTAAATAAAATATTAAATAAATAACAGGGGATATTAGATAAAATGTTAGGTTTTAATGGATATATTGAATATTATGGTGTTTTGACGGGTCATTTTAGAAGTTTACATAGATACACTACAAGTTTTTCCTAAAATATAAATTACATGTTGATTGACAGATCATTTCCATTTTTGTGTCTTTCAAAATTTATGAAGTCTATATAAGAAGAAAAATGGATGATGAAATTAACACCGCTTTTTATTTTATTAACACAACATTATCTAAATATTATAATATACAAACAATTTTATCCTTCATTAGATATTTCCTTTAAAAACTGATTCTCTCTCATATCTTATCATAGGATTTTTTTTTAAAGTTATGTTTATAAAATATGTTAATTTGTTTAAAATCTATTTCTCTCTCATATATTATTGTATGATTTTCTTTTCTTAAAAGTTAGATTACTAAAATTAGTAAATAGTCCACTGTTTTCATTATGTTTTCGTCACATCTTATATAAGATTAAAAATAAAAATACAACAGTGAAAGATTTAATTATATTATGAAAATTTAGCAACATTATATACATCGATTTATTTTACCCAACTCCACAAACTTTATTGATAATTTACTTAAAAATCCGAGTAACATTATTTCAACTTGATTTATTTTATTTATTAATTTATCTAACTATCCGAATTTTTTGAAAATTTTATCTATTTATTCATATTGACAGATTTTATGCACTTCATTATTTGCTTCTTTACGTTTGCTATAATTATGTTGTTCAATAGGAAAGCTATGGTATTAATTATACATAATCATAATGAACCGTGGAGTTAATTAGATTTTTCCGGTTGACATGGATGGGGTATCTCCTCTGTATCTGGCAACTATGATGAATGCGGTTAACATAGTCAAAATCTTCACAAAAGAAGATCCATCCAGGGTGTCCTGTGCGGGACCAAAAGGACAAACTGCACTACACGTTGCTGTGCTAGAACGTATCAGTATGTATTGTTTTCTGTCATGATTTAGTTATGTTTTTTAGACGAAAATCTTAATTTTTTTTAATTGTATAATATTTAAAATGCATTAAAAATATTAAAAAATTAGTATTAACCCAATATATATATGTTTCTACAAAAAATTCATCCTGTTTCCTTCCTAGATGGATGCCTTTTTTTTTCACTCCTCTTCCTGGTCCAGATCAGAGGACCCTGCTTTTATTTGTCAGGATCATTCGAACTAGAGCAAATGCATCAGATTTCTTTACTGACATCATCCATAACCATGTAACACGACAGCTTAATCTGATTTTTTTTTTTAAATCAGACAGTTTTGATCATAAAAAATAAATTTTACAATGTAAATCAGAAGTAATAGGAGACATATACTGCTAAATTGATAACCATCTCTGCCTACTTGCCTTCGAGAACAAAAAAAAAAAGTTATACCCCACACCAGAGGAGGAGCCAGACTTTCGAACTATGGGGGTCAATCATATAAAATTTTTTTACGGAGAATGGGATTCAATTTAACAATACCATGTCATTCTACTCTAAATTATATAGAAAATCATACGTAAATACAAAAAATTAAAAAAAAAATGTGGGTCAATTGACCCCCATTCCCCTCTTCTTGCCTCCATCCCTGTCCCACACTCTGCCGACCTTTCTTCTAGAAATTGTCAAAAACTGAACATTTCTTTAAACTGAAGAATTTTGCCTCTTTTATTACTCTTCTTGCACAAAAATCGGTGTAGTTGTGTCCATTACGTCAATGCTGGAAACAGTGGAAGGTATTGAGGATGAAGCAACTGACTGGATTGATTAATGCAGAAAAATTTCTCAAATGAATTCTCTCGTAAGAATCATATCCCGCCGAATCCAACCCAAACTAACAGATCTGACCCAAATTAGTCGGTCATTTATCCAAGCCTTAATCATGTAACATTTGATTCAAACAAGATCCAATTTATCCTGGATTCAATTATAGATTCTAACACCTTTTCTTGATTGTTATGTAATAACCTTTACGACAGGAATTACGCGTGCACTTTTGGAATGGAACTAATCACTTGCAACTAAGGTAGACGACATGGAAAGCACTCCCCTTCACTATGCAGCATCAGTTGGAAATCTTGAGACTGTACAGCTCTTATTGGGAGATGATGAAATAAAAAAAGCAGCTTACATGGCAGACAAGAACGGGTTATTTCCCATACACACAGCCGCAAGGTGTGGCAGATCATTAATAATTAAGGAGCTGATAAAGCAATTTCCCGACTCAGATGAATTACTTGATACCCAAGGAAGAAACATTCTTCACCTTGCCATTCTAAGCGGACAAGGATATATAATTATTAGTATGCGTCATAATCACACCTTTTTTAGAATGCTCAATGCCAGGGATTATCAAGGAAATACACCACTTCATTTAGCTGGTGAAAGAGGACAATACCGCATTTTGAGGTTTCTGTTATCAATGAAGATGGTGTACTCGAGCATCATGAACAGGAATGGCCTAACACCAGTTGATCTTGCTTTAAAGCAGGTGGATCTAGGATGGGGATTATCATCGGTAAGGACCACAAACTCATTTTTATCTCTTTTTCACTACATTCGTTTTCCTTGTTATCCTAATGATAGTTTTTTTCTTGTGATTTCCATTCTCCAAGTTACTCTTGTGATTTCCCTTCTCCAGGTTAAATGGTGCTTCTCTGCGTCATGATTTCTCACCCTTTTTCTAAGGAAATGTTTTTCTTTTCTCATTGAAGAAGATGCTAAATTTTGTGTTTGAAAAGGCAGCCGGAATAAGATAATTTAAAACCCTAGTATCTTTCAGCTGTTCTAGCATGTTAAAAATACATATCATAGACACTCAGCAGATTAATATAATTGTTTTATTCTTAGAATAATTATATTCATCTCCGCACTCCAGTCCCCCCTCTGTCCCCCCAGCTATAGTTGAGGAATGTTGTACTATGGTCTCCACTAATTATATGGTCCATTTTTCCAGTCTCTGCACTTGTCCCCGCATCAACCTTCATAGGTATAAATACTTGGAAAAAAACATAGTAATACTTGCAAAGTAAGATATTCATACTTGCATGCATAACTTGATATGATGATTTCCCTTTTTCAGTCCCCCAATGGTCTCACATCAACCTTCATCTAATAAAGTAGTGGGGAGCCCGTATCTCCGCATCAACCGTTTTATAACAAAAAAATAGTCGATCTCATAGGTATAAATACTTCAGTGCATAGGTTGCAATACTTGCAAAATAAGATATTAATACTTTGATGTGTAACTTAATATGATCAAACGCCTGAAAATTATACTTTGTACAATGTATATACATATAAATACTTTAGTTCATAGATATAAATACTTTTAATACTTGATATTAATATTTTCAGACATCATCCGGTGCCATCTGTAAAAAAATATTAAGTATTGCGGTCCCCCCGTATAGTTATGGCAATATTGATATTTTTAGAAATATGTATGACCCCCTTGGTCCCCTCCATTTAGTTTCAGTGGTCTCCCATATGTATTTATGGTGCAGGAACAGTTTGGAAGATTTGGTTGGGGAGACAATTATTTACGTTAAAATATTTTCGTGCGTAAGTATAAATACTTACATGCATTGGTATTAATACTTTAGAAATTATGTGGGAAAGATACAGATTATATAAGGAAATTGTGCTGGGATGGTCCCCCAAGTTAGTTATGGAAGTTATGTGCGGGAACAGTGCGGGACAGAAGTGCAGGAACAGTTATGAGCGTCCTTATACTTAATATCAAAACCTTAGAATGACAAATTGATACACTTACGACCAATAATTCAAATATTTCTTTCCACAAGCAGGATTTTTTTTTCAGGTATAGTCTTTCAACTATACCAAATGAAAACCAAATTAATATGTCATGAACTTTCATTTGGATCTAACTTTTTTATTGATTGTTTGATAAAGAATTCGGTTAGTATTTTAAAGTTGTTTGAACTTGAAGGACTACCAGTCTACTTTTGTGGATGGTACCCCTCTGAATTGCCACAATAACCTACGCGCCAAAGTCAGCACCTGTATTCCTGCAACTTTTTCTCAACTTAAAAATTATTTGTTCAATATTTTTGAGCCTATCATATTATTGAGTTGCGAATTAAATTGTAAATTCATTTGAAATTGTTTGTCTCTGTGCTTCCACTTTTCGTTTTGATGGTCTCTGTTTTACCGCTCTCTGTTTCGTTTATCATTTTGTTTGATATAAATAACATAAATATTATCCGCGTGCCTCATTATCATTTGACTCCTTGTGACCAAAGAAGCACCATTTAACCTGCTGATCCCATTCTCCTCTGACATTATCAGATCTACCTCATTTTTTTAATTTTGATTAACACTGACCTTTATCTCCCCTACTAATCTCTCTCCTATATATAGAGTTGGGCTATTATGCTTCATGAAGTCATTCATGAAATGACGTGTTGCACTTCATGCTCATATCTTTGTTTCCAATGTCCAAAAGATCGATCCGGACCATTCAACATGATCACCATAACAAAATGAGCTTGGAGACCAAATTTTACATTTTTTGAAATTTTTTGACTATTTTTTGAATTTTTTTAAAATTTCTGTTTTTCAGAAAATTCTGGACCATCAAAAACAGTCATTTGCAAAAATTCTCTTTATTCAGAACCTATCTAAGAGAATAGAAGGAAATTTTATTATTTAATGAATGAGTATTCTACCCGCAGAAATTTTATTTGATTTGGCCTATAATTTCTCTTTATTCAGGGCACAACGGACAATATACTACGTTGCATGATGTGGACTGGTGCACTTCCAAGTCCTCGTCGGGCTGATCATATCCATCATGATTTACAGCTCCGCACGACAGACAAAGAGAGAGAGAGAGAGAAAGTCGAGAGTACTACCCGTAACTTGGGAATTATCTCAGTACTAATTGCAACAGTGACTTTTGCCGCTATTTTCACCATGCCTGGTGGATATATTGCTGATGACCACATGAACAGAGGCACACCTATTCTTTCCCGGAAATATGCCTTCAAGGCTTTTATTGTTGCAGATTTATTGGCGTTTTTATTATCTATGTTTGGCACAACATGCCTTATTTGTGCCGGGTCAGGTAATGTAGACATTGAGCTTCGTAAAGTATTACTTGGATTTTCAATATTTTTTGTGGGAAATGCTGGCAAAGCCACTATCTGTGCTTTTGCTTTAGCAATATATACAGTTCTACATCAAGTAAATTTGCCAATAAGCATACTGGTTTGTGTTGCTTCATTAATTCGGTTTACTTCAGTTTATCAAACCGGCTTACTGGGCAAATACGCTGTCACTTGCACAACCGATAGTGAAGCGGATCGGGTGGAAAGGATTGATTGAGTACCACCATGCATGGTCGTTGGACTTCGATGCACAATACTCTAGGAGGTTGGATCAGGCTAACGTTCTCTGTCCTCATCTTCGGCGAATTGTTACAGTATATTTTTCTGTACGGTCTTATCTTTGGGTTGGCACTAATTTAATGAAGAACTTGACAATCTAGTTTGGTTTGTTTAGAATCTTTTAGATGTATTGTAATTTATGATTTTTAAAACCTTGTTGGTTCAGATGTGTTGTACTGTACTGTCTATCATATGATTTCTTGGACGTGTTCTATAATAATTATTCAAATATGTTATTTTGTTCCTCATTGATTCATTGTCCTATTAAACTATTATCATGCCATATATATATAAACGCATATCAAGTTTTATATCGGAGCTTTTCTTTTATTCAATATCGCGGAGTTTAAAGTTTAATACAAATTGAATCTACATCAAACATAGCATTAATTGTTCTAGTACTATATGTAAAGCAATGAAGTAGAAAGTAGATATATACAGCTGTACACAACTACTATATAAAATGAGCAAAACTAGAGTGTGATGTATGTACATGCAAACTATTGAAATTCATCTACTTCATTAGTGATGTATGTACATGCAAATTTTTAAAGTTTCGAATTCATTTAGCACATAATCAAGCGGTCAAAAAAATGAACATTTTATAAGTGCTATTATATAATTAATTATGCAATGTGATGTTTTGGACATATGTCAAAGTTGATAATTAATATAATTTAGTACTAATAATTGCGGAATGTATAAAATTGCTCATCACCGACTTCATTTATTTAAAATAAGCCTGTATAATTTGGAAACATATCATATATGCCTCTTTCGCAGGTGATCCAATTAATGGGCTTATTTGTTTGGACCTCCGTGCATATTGATATACGAAGAATTGTTATTTACTCAGCAATAAATGGGCTGGCGAGTGGGACCCATCAGACATTGCCCATTTGCATTCATTCGTGCTTTTGACTGTTCTTTTAACCCGATACAAATTTCAAAAGAGATCTCTATATCTTCTATAGATATCGGATTGAGTTTGATTCGACTAGAATTAATCTGACCGTCCATTTTATATGGTATCCCTCCAATATATACTTGAGCAGACACGCACTCTTTAGCGACGACATAAATCCTTTCAATACTCCAAATCCACCAATTGTGAGACCATAAGGCTGATTTTAGCCCACAAGATTGTAAGAGATGCCCATATACAGTATGTTTATTAAAAATTTTGACAGGTAGACAGGGCCACACGCAGGATTTCTGTCAGGAGCGACAGGGATCAGAATAAAATAGCCTATTGGGTTCAAACTCATTAACAAATCGTGTATTAGATAAAAAAACAATCAACATAATAAGAAAAAATAAAAATAGTATAGTCTTATATAATAAAAAATAGAATAATTATTTCAGTACCCGTGCTATAGTACCCGCATTGTATCTGCGCTACAATACTCGCATTTAGAGGAATAATGTACTATGGTCCCCACTAATTATTATTCTAAAAAGATATTATATGTTCCTCACTAATTATTATTTTAAAATTCCAGCAACACCCTTCTTCTATGATCCACACTAATTATATGGTCTCTTTCACAGTCCATCCACTCGTCCCCGCGTCAATCTTCATAAATATAAATCACGTCAACCTTCGTAGATATAAATACTTGGAAGACAAGATATTAATATTTGAAAAATAAGATATTAATACTTTGATGCGTAACTTGTTATGATCATCCATTTTTCAGTCTCCCATGCAATTGTCCCCAAGTCAACCTTCCTCTAATGAAGTAGTGGGGCCGCATCAACTTTCCCTAATCGTTCCCACGTCAATCTTTCTTTAACAAAAATAGTTGACCACATAGATATAAATACTTCAATGCATATGTATAAATACTTGCAGTACTTGATATTAATACTTCCAACCGTCATTTAGTGTCATATGTAAAAAAATATACTTGCAAGTATAGGAATAAATACTTGCACGTTGAGGTGTAAATACTTGTGTGGCGATGAGCCCGAAAGTACGTCATCATGGATCTCATTCGAAAGAGAAAATTGCGTAGAAGATGTTCGTGATTTTAGATTCGCAAAATTTTTCACAGATCGTTAGAAATATGGACAACATTGAACGGAGAAAACAATCCACATCTAAAAACGTGTGTGGTCCCCCCATGTAGATTGAGTGGTCCAACCCATAGGTATTTATGGTGCGGGTATGTTTGGGTGATTTGGTTGGGAGAATTATTTATGTAAAAATTGTTCACCTCATAGGTATAAATACTTCTGTGCATATGTATTAATACTTTAGAAAAAAAATTCTGTGCTGGAGTTTTTGTGGTCTCCAGATTGTTATGGTAGTTATTATGCGGGTACAGTGCGGATACCGTAGCGCGGGTACTGTAGCACGGGTACTGTTATCAACTTCCTAAAAAATAATAAAATAATATCCTTTTATATATTAAAAAAACAACAAAGTTAGTCCGAATTTGTAAATTTCTAAAAAATTTCTATAAAAACAATAAAGTTTCTCATTAACAGTACTTTTGATGTGCAAAACAATTTTCAGGGAGGGGCAATGGCACCCTTTTATCTATTTATCCGACCCGTACCGTATTCGATAAGTCGGGTACCGGTAAGATTTTTTTTTTTGCAAACTTATTGAGTACAGGTTAAGATTTTATTTTGTTATTTAAACAGGTAAGGGTGCGAATAAACCCTTTTCCATATCCAGTACCTGATCAGGTAATTATAAAAAAATATATATCATATATATTATTGAGTAATGAATATCCATTCTACAACTACTCTTGGTAGTTGTTTTACATTTAAACCATTAAAACACATAAATAAATTTCAGCAAATTTCAATGAAATTTAGACCTTTAAAACATGTATATGTGTGAAATGTATGCGTAAGGTTTTATTTTGTAAATAATAAAAAAAATATTATATTAGCATTACCCATTATTTATTTGGTACCGTTTCGTTATCCGACAACTATAACGGGTAAAGGTAGGGTACAAGTAAGGTAATTCGTAGCAAGTAAGGGTAGGGTATGCATGGTATGGGTAAGGACAATTTGTAACGGGCAAGGCAATGAGCTGTGGGCTAGCCGGCACAGAGAATTGGTGCCCAATGTGGTTGTGTTGGAGCCACTAGAACAGTTTGAGTTAGCCAGTTTTTACAACTCAATTGATGTGTTTATAAACCCGACACTTCGGGCTCAGGGTTTAGATCACACGACTATTGAGGCAATGATGTCTGGTGTCACAGTAGCTGTCACGAGATTCGCCAGTATAACCGGGTCACTGATCATGGGGCCCGAGGCAGGGTACACATTTTTATCGACAGTCGATTCACTGAGGAGGTGCTTGTACCAAATTTGGGAGGATGGCAAGGTGACGACTAAGAAGAAAGCAGAGTTTACTAGTAACAGAGCTGTTCGGTTTTTCACGGCAAGTAAAATGGCACTGGCTTATGAGAGGTTGTTTCTCTGTGTTGCTTCAAAAAATGAAAATAAGGGTGAAAATGATTATTGCAAATATCAAAGCATGAGGTGAAATTATTAACTGCTAGATTATAATGTGAAGAGCTGCTAATTTTGTTCCGGGAAATGTTGAATGTGCTGTGGGGGCCCACAATGCAGAAAAGCTAACCTGAACCAGAGCACCGAAGTGCAAACAATGAGAAAAAAAGTTTCAATTCGATACAATATGAAGAGATAGTTTTCATAATTTTTTTGTTTGCTTGAAAAAAAATGTAGGGATAGTTTTATAGGGGGCGAAGATGAATGTGATTGAATTGAGTTTATAGGGGGGTTAAAGGTGAAGAGATAATTTGTAGTGTTTAGAAAGATAATTTGCAGTGCTTGAAAGAAAATTCAACTGTTATCTTCTCATCTAATGTTGTTAGATTTTGATTAACAATCATGGAGCGTGACAAAATTAGAAAATAAATCCGTTGCATGTTATTCAAATGGAATAACAAGTTCCTGTTATTCAGATTCTAACCATTCAAAGTTTTCCATGCGAGGAACTTGATAAAAATATTTTTTCATGCACGAATCTCAATGAATTTCAATAGTTGGGATCGGAATAACAGGAAGCTCTTATTCTACTGTAATTAAGAATTACAAAGTCAAAATACACTTGACTCTCAACTGAATATTATGATCATTAGTTCCTTCTCAGTTAAAAATCGAACATCCACCCATCAATACTTTCCTATTTGAATACATATATGTCCAAATTTTAAAATTAAATATATTTTATGCTCTGATATATTTATTAATCTTTATTGTCAAATATTTAGAAAAAATGTATATTCTTTTTATTTAAATACGAATCTGGCGCTGTTTCTTCTATTATTTATTCTTCGGCCCAGCCTACTCAAAGAAATTTGGTTTGCTCTTTTTTTCCAGCTCAAAACCAAGAGCAGTGCTCTCCATTCCAAAGCTGATTGGAACTGTGCAGTTCCATCCTTTTTCTTTCTCCTTTACTATTTTTTCTTCTCCATTTGTTCGCTAATGGCCACCTCCATTTTTCTGGGTTTATCTGTATTGCTCTTTCTTTCTCCCATTTATTTATAGAGAACGGAGTATGTCCAATGCCCATCGGACCTACTTTTAGGTTCAATGAGTATAATTACTGTCCGATCGAATTTAAGATTTGTGCGCACGATAATTGAAACAGACACGCACGAAATTTAAAGCGTTCCGCACGAACCTTAAAGCAAATTGACGGTGATTAAACCCATCGAACCAGAGTAGGTCCGATGCCCATCGGACCTACTCTGAAGTGTTATTTATGAGAACAGGTTGGGTCCGATGCCCATCGGACTCAAATTTGGGTCCAATGGGTTTCGGAACCGTCCGATCTGCTCTAAGATTCGTGCGCATGAATTTTATAGCAGACGCGAAAGTTGTGGACGCTAATCTTAAAGCAGATCGGACGGTCACCGATCCCAGCGAATTCACTTTGAGTCTGATGAGCACCGGACCCAAATTGACCTCCTTATTTATGGGTCAACACTTCTCCGATGCAACATGAACAAGGAATCTACGGTACAATAAGTCTTTTAAATATTTATTTTATTATATTATATATATGCATAAAAAACATATAATTTTTAAGTCTAACAAATTTCATGATTTGTTCTTCTAAATGTTAAGAATATATAAGTTAAAAATATATATATACACATATATAATATTGTATTTTGTAAACACCGCTAAAGCTAACCTATATATTAATCATGTTCAAATATTTTATTTTTTATATTAGTCATGGTAATTTCTCCAGTGACGAATTCGAATTTATCTCGGGAATAAAGTGTCAATGTGGGTGATCTAGTCCAAGACACATAATTTGATTTAGTCCAAGACATAATTTTTGCCATTGAGGAATGTATTGGTTATTTTTTAGGAATGTATGGTAGCCTTGTATGAGTGTTGCCCATCTGTTGTCATGCTTGATTCGTGTAGATTTTATTATTTTTGGGTTATTTGTGTTGCTTGAGGCTTTGTATCAGATTACTGGTATTATTGGAAATTATCGGTTTATTGGTATTTTGGCTCTGATACTATGTTATTTTTATAAGATCTTGACCGCTTGAACGATGGTGTACAACTAAGATCAATTATTCTCAACAAATATTTATCATACATTCAACTTGTATTAAACTTTAAACTCCGCTATATTGAATAAAGAAAAAATCTTCGATATAAAACTTGATATGCGTTTATATATGGCATGATAATAGTTTAATAGGACAATGAATTAATGAGGAACAAAATAACATATTTGAATAATTATTATAGAACACGTCCGAGAAATCACATGATAGACAGTACAGTACAACACATCTGAACTAACAAGCTTTTAAAAATCATAAATTACAATACATCTAAAAGATTCTAACCAAACCAAACAAGATTGTCAAGTTCTTCATTAAATTAGTGCCAACCCAAAGATAAGACCGTACAGAAAAATAAGCAATACCAATTGGAATAAGATGACGTCAGAGAACTTGCGCCAGATCCAAGCTCCTAGAACAGTGGGGATCGAAGTCCAAGGACCAAGGTGGGACTTATACAATCCTCTCCACCCGATCCGCTTCACTATCGGTCGTGCAAGTGAAAAAATTCTCCATAAAGCCGGATTGCTAAACGGAAGTAAACCGAATGAAGCAACACAAACCAGTATGGTTATTCCCAAATTTACTTGATACAGCATTGTATATATTGCTAAAGCAAAAGCACAGATAGTGGCTTTGGCAGCAATTGCCACCATCCCCATTGAATATGAAAGGCATACCACACGAAGCTCAATATCTACATTACCTGACCCTGCATAAATAACCCATGCTGTGGCAAAAATAGATAATAAAAATGCCAGTGAATCTGCAACAATAAAAGCCTTGAAGGCATATCTCCGGGAAAGAATAGGTGTGCCTCTGTTCATGTGGTCATCAGCAATATATCCACCTGGCATGGTGAAAATAGCGGCAAAAGTCACCGTTGCAATTAGTACTGAGATAATTCCCAAGTTACGGGTAATACTGTTGACTTTCTCTGTCACACTCTCTCTGTCATCTGTAAATCATGACGGATATGATCTGCCCGACGAGGACTAGGAAGTGCACCAGTCCACATCATGCAAAGAAGTATATTGTACGTTGTGCCCTGAATAAAGAGAAATTATAGGCCAATATCAAATAAAATTTCTGCAGGTAGACTCCTCATTCATTAAAGAATAAAATTTCCTTATATTCTCTTAGTTAGGTTCTGAGGCCACTATTTATAAATAGTAAAAAACAGCAGTTTTGTAAAATTTTCTTAATTTTAGACAATTCTGGACCACTGAAAAACAGTAGTTTTGTAAAATACTTAATAAATAGTAAAAAAATTCAAAAAAATGTAAAATTTGATCTCCAAACACATATTAATATAGATATCATGTTGAACGGTTTGGACTTTGAAAATTACAAAATCAAATTGTTGTAAGATGTTGTAACTTTCAAATGTTGTAAGAGGACTCTCCTCATATATATATATATATATATATATATATATATAGAGAGAGAGAGAGAGAGAGAGAGATAGAGAGAGAGTGATGCTACGATAATGCTTTGGGAAGTAAATAGGGTGTTTTTTACTTCCTGCTCAAATCTCTATTTTCAAAGTTTAAACAGTCGATCTGAATTTCTCAACATGATCTTTATATTGATATGTGCTTGGAGACCAAATTTTATATTTTTTGAAAATTTTTACACTATATTTTTAGAATTTTTAAAAATTAGTGTTTTTGTGAATTTTTTATTATTTTTTTATTTAATGAAAAGCTATGATTTTCAAAAATTCTAAAAAAACAGTAAAAAATTTGGTCTCCAAGCACATATCAATATGAAGATCATGCTGATAACTTCGGATCGATTATTTGAACTTTGAAAATAGAGATATGAGTGGGAAGTAAAACACTCTCTTTACTTCTCAAAGCATAAAAGCCTATCTCTCTCCATATATATATATATAGGAGAGAGATTAGAAGGGAGATAAAAGTCAGTGTTAATCAAAATAAAAAAATGAGGCAATCTGATAATGTCAGAGGAGAATGGGAACAGCGGGTCAACGGTGCTTCTTTGGTCACAAGGTTTAAATCCAATTGAAAGTTCATGACAAATTTGGTTTTCATTTTGAATAGTTGAAAGACTATACCTGATAAAAAAAAAATTCCTGCTTGTGGAAAGAGATATTTGAATTTTGATATGAAGCTGCTGAGTGTCTATGCTATGTATTTGTAACATGCTAGAGCAGCTGCAATGCTAGTGTTTTAACTTTCAAATTTAGCATGTTATCCAATGAGAAAAGAAAAACATTTCCTTAGAAAAAGGACGAGAAATCATGAGACAGAGAAGCTCAATAGATAAGAGTTAACTTGGAGAAGGGAAATCACAAGAAAACTATCATTAGGATAACAAGGAAAATGAATGTAGCGAAAAAGAGGAACAAAAATGAGTTTATGGTCCTTACCAAGACGAATCCAAATCCTAGATCCACCTGCTTTAAAGCAAGATCAACTGGTGTTAGGCCATTCCTGTTCATGATGCTCGAGTACACCATCTTCATTGATATCAGAAACGTCACAGTGTAGTATTGTTGTGTTACACCAGCTAAATGAAGTGGTGTATTTCCTTGATAATCCCTGGCATTGAGCATTCTAAAAAAGGTGTGATTACCACCCATATGAACAATTATGTTTCCTTTTCCGCTTAGAATGGCAAGGTGAAGAAAGTTTCTTCCTTTGGTATCAAGTAATTCATCCGAGTCGGGAAATTGCTCTATCAGCTCCTTAATTATTAATGCATTGCCACACTTTGCGGCTGTGTGTATGGGAAATAACCCATTCTTGTCTGCCATGTAAGCTGCTTTTTTTATTTCATGATATCTCAATAAGAGCCGTACAGTCTGAAGATTTCCAACTGATGCTGCATAGTGAAGGGGAGTGCTTTCCATGTCGTCTACCATAGTTGCAAGGGATTTGTTCCATTCCAAAAGTGTGCGCGTAATTCCTGTTGTTAAGGATTTTACATAACAATCAAGGAAAGGTGTTAGAATCTATAAATGAATCCAGAATAAATCGTATGGTTTGGAAACTCGGCCGAGTCAACTCGGTATCGACCGTGTTCGGTCCGAGTTTCACCCGTCTCGCCCCATGCGATTTTTTTTCAGCAAAACTCAGTTGAACAGTATTTGATTCGGTCAAGTCATCCGATTTTCAAGCCGAGTCAACCCGAGTCTGGCCGAGTCAACAATTTTTTCAATTATTTTTAAATGCTTACTCAATAAAATGTGAATAATGTCGAATAGATAATGAGCATGAAACCAAAAACCACCAGCGAATTACTATACGTTCCAAATTCTGGTGGTTGATAAGTGCATTGCAATAAAAAGACTGAAAGGAAAGAAAATGATGGAGCTATTCGCCAATAGATAATTCATTGTATCTACTTATAATCATGAATTGACTGCATTGACAAACAAACAAAAATGCATAAACCATGAAATATTATATAATTGATAACAAAGTTAATATGTTTAAATACACGTAACTATGTTTAAATATTTCCTTTTATTTTTACTATTATTTTCTGTAACTCTGTAGGATCCTTTTCATTAATAGACAACGCCTGCAACAAGACTCTTTTATTTGATTTGTGGCAAAAAAAAAATGCGTTCTATTTGTAATGCTTGTATTACATTATATAATTAGTGGATTATTTGAATGTAATATTTTGTCTTAACATAGTTTTTCTACAAATTATTATTTTACCAACTTTTTCCTACTGTTTGGCTACAAAACAAGCTTCTGCCAAAAAAACTCTGAGTTTCAGAGTCAACTCGGCATATTCCGGTTCCACGGTCAAGAATCCGATTCCCATTCCGATTCTGAGTTTCAGAACCATGTAAATCAGATCTAGTTCGAATTATGACAGAAAACAAAGGCATATATCTAGGAAGGAAATACTAATTTTAATTTATTTGTAATGCATTTAAAATAATAAGTAATTAAAAATAATAAAGGTATTGGTCTAAAAACATAATAAAATTATGACAGAAAACAATACATACCGGTATATTCTAGCACAGCAACGTGTAGTACAGTTTGTCCTTTTGGTCCCGCACAGGACACCCTGGATGGATCTTTTAAATTTGTGAAGATTTCGACTATGTGAAGCGCATTCATCATAGTTGCCAGGTACAGAGGAGATACCCCTTCCGCGTCAACAATATCAGTTATGCTAGGTTCCGAACGTATAAGCTTGCCCACTATATTCACTTGACCAAATCGCACCGCCTCATGCAGTGCGGTCTCACCATGTATATTTCTTGCTGTGAGAAGGGTCTGCTTTACAGCCTGATTCTCTTCTTCAGCGAAAGATATCAAGCTGTTAACCATTAGATAGTTCCCGGCCTTTGCAGCACTGTGGAGAGGTGTCTCTTTTAACTTATTGCATGCCGTCAGCAAGGATCTGTTTCTGAGGTAGACTGCTCTTGCGAAGTCTACATTATTTGCTGTGTCCCGGTTTGAACTAGCAGCAATATGTAATACTGTGTTATCTCCAATTGTTACTCCATCCAATTGATGTAAATCTAGCACAATCAAATTGCAGCTTATTAAGATATGTCTAATTTATTAAATAAATTAATTTTGAGTTTTGAGTAATCCCAAGAAGTTTCTATGTTGGTCAAAGCAAAATACTCTCAAGCATTATTTTGACTCAAAACACAGTTTGAAACTTAGAATTATATGCTAAATTTGCTAACAAGAAGCCAGGGATTGAGTCTATATAAACAAGTAAGGTCAATGATGCAAAAAGTGTGGGGCTGAGGCTAGAACTGTTAGTTTCTGGCTCCTGTACCAGTCTCAGGTATGGTTGTAGTTAGTAGTTGGACAGTTCAATCTATGAAACAAGAGAGAACAATATATTACAAAAATACATCATCCTCTTTACAAATAAGATGTTTCAAGAGGTCCATTTACTTCAGTCTATAATATTACGCAGTACTACGTCACTAAGAAAATCACCACTATAGCTAACTTATTCACTTATCACTTATCAGTAATGACGACATTGGAAGTTAATTAAAGAAAACTGAAAAAAGGGACATCTTACCAACTTCCCGTCTGTTGTTGGAGACACTATAGTTGGAGCTACTTAGCAATACTACCAATCACTGTTACTAAACCCGGACCGGACTGGACGGTCTGACCGGAATAAACTGGAATCGGATTGGTTCATTTTTAAGATCGGATATGTATATCAACTGGAAAAATCTAATTAACCATGCCGGTATCTTTTCAAAATACCGGACCCAGTGAATCAAAAGCCCACGGTTCATTATGATTATGTATAATTAATAGCACAGCTTTAATTTCCCATTGAGCAACACATAAGTATAGACGCAAATAAGGAAGTGCACAACATCTGCTAATTTAGATCATTTTCTTCCTATATAGACTCCATGAATTTGAAAGACCAAAACAAAAAACAGAAAAATTCTGTCAATCAACATCTAATTTATATTTTATTTCATTCATTTCTTTCAAAACAAATTCTGAGTTTCCGATATGATTCACTCGATTTCAATAACTTCTATGATCAATGTTATAGTCTGTAAATTTTAAATTTTTTAATTAGACTAACAATCAAAATTTTCAACTAATTAAAATTTGTTAATTAATTAGGGAAAATAAAAGTTAGCTAATTAAAAGGATTAAGTTAAATTATGTAAGTTTGTTTATTAAACTAATTTAAAATTTACATAATTATATATTAATTTTTAACAAATAAGATTTCATAATTAAAAATACAAATTTCGTCACACGTTTAGAAATAATAAAATTTTAGGAATAGTAATGTTAATAAAAATTTGATGAAATAAATAAATTTAAATTTATAAACTAAAGCAACAAACCTTCGAAATTTCATATTAATTTTTAAAGCGCAAATTCCGTTGATTTGGTTTGGTTAAATGTATTTTATTCCATTAAATACTATCAAATTGAACACCTTTGAATTGTTGAAAAGTCTCAACCGTTCAAATACATTCAGCCGAATCTCTAAGCACAGAGATATTGGCCCTATATGTTCCTCTAATATGCCTAACCCTTAACCCGTTAAACCAAAACCGATTAACCCAAACCCTTTTCCCAAATCCCCTCTCCCTTCACTCCCCAGCGCACCTCTTCACTCTCTGATTTTCGGACCCCACTGTCGCTCTCCCTCTTTCTCGTTCCTTCCTGGAGAGGAACTGGGGCGATATCTCTCTCTCACGTGCGACCGATCGAAAGTCGTCACTATCCTGTCTCTCGTCAGATGACCCACGCCCCTTTTACGACTCCGTTGCTCCTCGCACGAGAGTCGTCGTTGTTCCATCGGTTAGTACGTGGGTTGGTTACCCGCTCTCTATATTAGCCCTTTTTCTGGTTTACTCGGTTTCCTCTTGGCTCTTGCTATCACTCTATTTTCTCTCTATTGTTTCTCTCTTTCTCCATTTTTACGGTGTGAGATTTGGGTGCGATTTTTGTTTATTGTTCGCCCTCTGGGTTGTTTCCCTGTGGGCTAATCAACCCGGCTGGGTTTCTTGTGCTCTGTTGTGTGCTTGCGCTCGTGAAGGTTGAGGTGAGGCCGGAAGCAAGGTGGAAGACGGTTCCAACCCCGTCTTGGTACCGACCTTCGCCACGACACGAAATTGGAAGCATTTTCGGGTAATTTGTCTGTCCCTTTTTTATTTTTCCTTGTTCCTGTGAAGTCCGGTAGTGACTTAAAGGGGGCTGAGCTCTTGTGTGATTTTTGCCTTGCAATTATTTGATAGTTGTTGTATGTGAGGCGAAGACCCCCGTCTTGTGTGAATTCGGACTTGTTCTATGTGCCTTCTTGAATAATTGAATGCATCAACCCTTTTCGGTTTTGAGCCTCTTTGATCTGTGATGCTTACTCGATCAATGTTTGCGCGCATTTGCGCTTTTCGTATATGTGGTCTAAAGCCCTACGTGGCTCCTAAAATTATAGTTTCTATGAAATAAATTAGTGAAATCAATTATTGAATAAAACTAAATATAAATATGTTGTTAATTAATAAAGGACAATTAATTAACAACATATTAATATTTTTCGTATCATTGCGAATGGTTATAAATTTTATTAAGTAGAATAATTAATTAATTAACGTATTATATTATATACTTAATTAACTTAGCGTGTACGAATTATTAAACTAAATGTCTAAATTTAAAAGTTATAAAACAATCGATTAACAACGTATTTTATTTTATATATACTTAGGAATAAATTCAATTGATTATTAGGGTAATTAATTAGAAGACACACTTTTACACTACAAGTATTAAAATGCGATTCGTTATCGAACCTATTAAAGTAATGTTTAATTTATGTATTTTATCGTATAAGTAAATAGTAGGACCTTTTATATTATAAGAATTTATTTAAATAGTTTATCTTCAAATTAAAATATAATAAATATTTTATTTACGTTAGATTAAATTAAACTGAATTAGACCCACATTGTTCTCACTCAATCGAAACCGAGTCGAATTGACTGAATCAATGAGTATTGTATTTCGTAGTTAATTAATTAAATTCAAAAGCTAAATTAAAAATACTACAATGGGGAAAAAGGGTTACGAATACTTAGTTAGATTTTAATTCATTTACGTACGAATTACAAGTTATCAGACCTACCTCGATTCAGATATGTGGACCGATTCTACGGGCAACTATACCGGAGCAGGCGAGGATTCTGCAGACCGCGCCGGTGATTAGCGCTTGCGTACGCTTTCGGCCTGCTATTCAAGTGTGGGATATTTCAATTACTTTTCGTTGCGTACTCTTACTAGTCGACCACTTGACCCGTCATCCGTTTTTAAATTAAATAGTTGCATTGAAAACTGGAGAGCATGTTTATTTTTTCTGCACTGTAGATAGGATTTGCATAATCCCCAGTAAATGAAAATTTATTGTATTTTAGGAGTAGAGTAACTTAATTGTATATTATATTATTATATTAGTTTAGAATATTAGTTGTCCTCTTCTCGTAGAGATAATATATTATTATGTAGTCGCGCATGTGCATTGGTGAGTGTTGAGAAGAAGACTGTGTGACTACGTTCCGGCTTGTTGGGATGGAACGAGTCGGCCCATTAGCCATTGAGCCGAGGGATCACTTGATCCCTTGGAGGTCTTTTAGGATAAATATTATATGTATTAAAGTTGGAACTATATATTCTTTTTTATCATTTTACCATTTACGTGCGGTCCGATCTCGAGTCTAGAGGTACGAAAATGATTCGAGACTTTTCTCCCTTACATTAGGAGCTACAGGTCTAGTACGGCTTTCACGTTATGTGATGGCACATTTTACTTTATTGCACAGGGCCGATCTCGAGCCATTTATCCCATTTGGTCTTGTCGGACAGTGGAGTCCCTTTGTCTGCTCATGAGGAAAAGGGTTAACATATTCTTACGACATGCTTGTATGAATTTCCTATTTTATATGTTTGGTTGAAGAATCATTTAGGTGAGTTGATACCTAGGATTGAGATATGTCCATCTGCATTCGTAGTACACATAAGGGCTCAATGCTCGATGTCACTAGGCAACGTGTATCATTGGACTTTCTGACCAGTGTACTTGGATAATATCTTATTGGATTGTTTGATCCGATTTGCACAGCATGGGGTGACTTTCCATCCGTATTATTATTATATTAACTTCTACACACAGTACTTTGGTACCAGACTCCGATTTGAATATAAATGTAATATTCTCCTTGTGTTTATTTTTGAGAATCTTTTGCATGTTGTCATTATAGATTAATCGCATCATTGCATCTATTATATGTATTTTCTTTTAATAGTTAATATATTAGGTTATTTATAATAAATCATGTGCATATAAATTACCGTTTATAAAACTTTACGTAATTTGAAATTAAAAGTACTTTGACCATCGAGGATCCCTAAAGGATAATTCTGGGTCACATACTGGGCGATTGGTCGCTCACCATCTTTTGATGTGGGATTTTAGGTACAGAGACTGGCGATCAGCAGCAGGGTTTGCCATGAGCTGTCCCCGATGACCACGCAGTTTGAGTTAGCTCTGATAGGACTTTTGTTAGGATTTATGAGTCTCGATACTTTTGTTTGTACATCGGGACCGTAGTTCATGTACCCCTTTTCTTAGATTATGTTTTATTATTATGTGGGTTGTATGGATTATATGTGTATGTTTATTTATGGATTGTATGACTGATACTTTTTATTGATATTATTCATGTTTCTGTTTTTGTTATTTATTTGTATTTATTTAGCCTTGTGTGTTTATTAATTGATAAACACGAGGCGACGATTGATCATGCCTTAATCCGGAATTTCCTGTTTGAGGTGTGACAATCAACTTATTGATTGTGCTTCCAATGTCGATTTCTAGAACCATTCTATTGTTGTGAAAAAATTATAAGGTCCAATTGTGATGATTGTTTAGAAAGATTAGATGATCAGTTCACGTAATTGCAGCACCAACATGTGTGCTGGTTATGCACACACTCAAAAGAAAAAAGAAAAAATTATGAAAAAAAAAAAAAAAGACAATTTATCTTATCAAAATTGTGTTGTTGAATTTCACCTTGAGATTGTAGAAATTCATGCGGCTGCTCCACATTTCCTTTCACTACACCATGGTACAGCTTGGGATCTAGTGGGATTCGTGGCGGCCGCCTTTCTTCTGGGGCATCTCCCGCTATGTCAGCATGGGAACTAGGGCTTTGGGCCTCCATGTCATCAACAGCTGATGAATTTGTGATGATTAGTGACAGAGTCTGATGACTGTTATTATTTGAATCAGTTATTGACACGGAGGCACTCATTTCAGAGCTTGCTGTAAAGAAATTGCTAACTGATGTTCTAAAGAAATAAAAGAGATTCTTTGACTTTAGGTTTTGTTCTGGTAAGGGTAGTTGTGTACAGAACCAGAAAAAAAGATACTAACAATTTGTAGTGGAATGGTGGATGAAAGTTGAATTACGAGACTGAGATCCCAAGAGAAAGGATGGGCTAATAAATGAACTCAATTAAAAAAAAGACATATTTTATGCGCAAGAGCTTAAGATCCGAGAAACAGTGCAAAGAGTAAGCATTATGGATAACAAATCATTAATTAGCCTATTGACCTTAAGAAAAACTCAATACAACGTCAGTGACCCGTTACACAGTAAATTACTGTTTTGGTAAAAATTATTTTGAAGTCAAATATATGGAATCTAAGAGTAACGTTACATAGTATATACAAATTGTTCTTTTCCCGAAGCACTGTGTATATCAAATAAAAATGGTTTTTTTACCGTTGGAGGCTGTAGTCAACTCCTATGGAATCGTTCCCTCAATCCCGGTGAATGCATATAGAATCACTTGAAGCAATCAGTCAAAGATTGAAATCTTATTTTATTTGATTCTACCCCAAATTTCTTATTATTTTAAAAATTTGTAGTTTACAAATGATGATTTTTAATTTATCAATGAAAATTATTAATACTAAACTATGTAAAAATGATTAATACATTTACAGTCCTGTCATGATAAAATTGTATCTCCAACAATTGATGATCCAATTACATAGCCACCAGTAATATATATAATTTTCAAGCATTCGTTTTAACTAATAAGCCTCATTTTAGAAATTAATGATTTATACAAATAATTTGATTAGTCTTGCTTTTTCAAATTACAATTACTTAAAAAGGTTTGGTTTTCTGCGATTAATTCAGTGAGTACAGGAACCATTCTAGAAATTAGCTACCACTTGTGCATTAGAATAAACTACCAAATGTCTCATCCACCTACCAAAGAAAATTCGAATTATTTTACACATAGCGCAGGCATCTAGGGCGGATCGAGGAGCGTCTAGATTCTCAAATTTAAATGTTTAACCGTTAGTATTTTTGCCCTTAATGAACCTATGCTTACTGGAGTAGAACTAAGGTGTTCTTAAGCTCACCAAGTTTATTTGTGAGCTTAACTCAAAAATCTATCGGATTGATTTCAAACAATATATCCAAACCGTTGAAACCGTAAGTTCTACTTCACGAGTGATGCATTCACATATCAAATTTATAATTTTTCGAACTAGTTTAGTTTAAAGTCAAGCGGTCAAAAAATGATGAAAAACGAACTCATTAAAATTAACTTATAAATCATTTTTTTTTTACCGCTTGACTTCATACTAAATTAGTTCAAAAAAATTTAATTTGACATGTAAACACATCACTCATGAAGTAAATCAGTTTCAACGGTTTGAATGCGTCGTTTAAAGTCAATTCGATAGGTTTTTGAGTTAAGCTCACAAAGGGGCTTGGTGAGCTTAAGAACACCTTAGTTCTACTCTGCTTACTGTGCTATTGGGTACCAAAATAAAATAGAGAAATATATATATACAGAGGTTGGCTAAGATTAAAGTGGTAGTTCCTGAATTTTGGTGCTACCAATTCGTTTTTGCGGTTTCAAGGTTCAAATAGTCGATCTGAAGTGCTCAATGTGTTCTCTATATTAAAATGTGCTTGGGACCAAATTTTACATTTTTTTGGAAAAATTTTACTATTTTTTAAGAATTTTTTAAAATCACTGTTTTGAATAATAAAAAAAATCTGAAAAACAGTGATTTTTAAAATCCATAAATAAATAGTAAAAAAATTCTAAAAAATGTAAAATTTGGTCTCCATGCACATTTTAATATGGAGAACATATCTTTAACACTTTAGATCGACTATTTGAACTTTAAAAACCGTAAAAACGAATTGGTAGCATCAATGCTCAGGAACTACCACTTTGATCTTAGCCAACCTCTATATATATATATATATATATATATATAGAGAGAGAGAGAGAGAGAGAGAGAGAGAGAGAGAGAGATGGGCTATGGTGAGTTGCGAAGTAAGGATTTTGTTTTACTTCACACTCATATCTCCGTTTTCAAAGACCAAACAGTCAACCGAACCGCTCAACAAAATATCCATATTGAAATGTGCTTGGAGACAATTTTATATTTTTTGTAAATTTTTTTACTATTTTTTTAGATAGGTAGAAAACCGCTATTTTTTAATGGTTCTGGACTATAAAAAATAGTGATTTTGAAATATTTTAAATAAACAGTAAAAAAATTTCAAAAAATATAAAATTTGGTCTCCAAACACATTTCATTATGGATATCTTGTTGGGCGGTTCGGACGACTGTT
>JAJGRW010000522.1:964882-1100677 GCA_025461045.1 Carex parvula | reverse complement strand
TGTCGGATAAGAAATAGTAGCGGGTAAAATAAAACAGATAATACTAATATAATAATTAATTTTTCATTATTACTAAATAAAACACTATTTTTTTAAAATATTCCAAAATCACTATTTTTTATGGTCCATAACCATTCAAAAAGAGCGGTTTTCTACCTATCTATAAAAATAGTAAAAAAAATCCAAAAAATGTAAAATTTGGTCTCCAAGCACATTTAAAGATGGATATCTTGTTGAGCGGTTCAGATCGACTGTTTGGTCTTTGAAACGGAGATATGAGCGTCAAATAAAACAAGATCCTTACTTCGCAACTCACCATAGCCCATCTCTCTCTATCTCCATGATCAAAGTGGTAGTTCCTAAGCATTGATGCTACCAATTCGTTTTTGCGGTTTCTAAAGTTTAAATAGTCGATCAAAAGTGTTAAACATATATTCTTCATATTAAAATGTGCATGGGGACCAAATTTTACATTTTTTGGAATTCTTTTATTATTTTTTACTATTTATTTATGGATTTTAAAAATCACTTTTTTCAGATTTTATTTATTTATTTTTTATTATTCAAAACAGTGATTTTAAAAAATTATTAAAAAATAGTAAAATTTTTCAAAAAAATGTAAAATTTGGTTCCAAGCACATTTTAGTATATATATATATATATAGGACAGTGCTACCGTGCTACGCGTAGCATAGAGCACTCCGTGCTACGGCTCACTTTTTGATTTTTCAAAATCCTAACGGTCGATCCGAACCGTTCAACATGATCTCCATATTAATATGTACTTGCAAACCAAATTTTACATTTTTTAGAATTTTTTACTATTTATTAAGCCACTTTGAAAAAACACTAATTTGTACACAACAGTAAAATCTGCTGGACCATTGGATCAGTGATTTTCAAAGTGGCTTAATAAATAGTAAAAAAATTCTAAAAAATGTAAAATTTGGTTTGCAAGTACATATTAATATGGAGATCATGTTGAACGGTTCGGATGGACCGTTAGGATTTTGAAAACTCAAAAAATGAGCCGTAGCACGGAGAGGCTCTATGCTACGCGTAGCATATTAGCAAAATCCTATATATATATATATATATTCCTTTTCTTCCTCTATTTTTTGTTACTTATTATTACTTATTTAGGATGTCATGTGTAATTCATGTGCATGCTTGATTTCTTAAGATAATGTAGATAATTAGTGTATTGTGGTCCAATAACTGACCTATTGATGCTTTTAGGTCCATGCCCGTTCAAAGGAAGAAATTTATTCGGAGGGGAAGAAATTTATTCTCCTGCCATACCACCAGAGGTTACTTCTAACCTTAACTTATGTATTGTTTATATTTCAATTAAAAAATTAGAAAAAGGAAATAAAAGTGAAATATAAAAAAATCAAATCACACCATGAACCATAGCAAACACTACTTGTGTATTATATGCTGAAATATTTATGTCACTAATTATATGCTAAAGTAGTACAATTCTTCTCCTCCCACAGGAGCCACTGGTGTTTGATTGTGATTGTGCCAACTGAAAATATGATTGTTATCATGGATTCTTCAAAGCCCAAAGAAAGGATCGCAATTGACAAGTGCAAAGATATATTCCCTTATGTAAAATAGTAAGCAATAATAATGCACTTGGTTTGATTTTTTTTCAACTATAACAAATTGTGAGTTGCTAATTACAGTCAATCAATTTTGTAAGGGTTTTTCTGCAATATATTAAAGAGGGAGGATTGCAAAGCACGCACCAGAAAAATAAATTGAATTGGATGTGGTTGCCAGTGAGCACACTATAATTTTATAATTTCATAATTTGTTCAAAAAATTATTGACATTCTAACATGAGTAGAACTAGGGTGAGCTGTGCTCACCAAGCCTTTTGGTGAGCACACCTCCAAAAACCGTATTTACAAAGTTCAAATAGTCGATTCGACTCTTCCAACGTGTTCTTCATATTAAAATGTGCTTGGAGAGCAAATTTTACATTTTTTGGAAATTTTTTACTATATTTTTCAGAATTTTTGAAAATCACAGCTTTTCATTAAATAAAAAAAAAATTAAAAAAATACTGATTTTCAAAAATTCTGAAAAAATAGTAAAAAATTTCCAAAAAATGTAAAATTTGGTCTCCAAGCACATTTTAATATGAAGAACACGTTGGAAGAGTCGAATCGACTATTTGAACTTTGTAAATGCGGTTTTTGGAGGTGTGCTCACCAAAAGGCTTGGTGAGCACAGCTCACCCTAGTTCTACTCTTCTAACATAGGCCGCTAAATGTAAATATCAGTGCCCACAACAGATCGAGGGTTGGGAATATCCGGATATGAAATTAAATGTAGGATAGTTAACAGAGTTACACGGATATGAAATTAAAAGTCCGTCTAGAAAGAGTAATCGTACACGGATGTTTAGGTAATATCCGTGTAGCTCGGTAATATGGAGAGCGACACAGGCAGGTGTTCGTACACGGCTGTTTATAAAGTAATCCGTGTAGGAATCATTATAATCGCACACGGGTAAATATCTGTGTAAAATTATTTACCGATTCCTACACCCTCACCACCTACACGGCAGGAAATCCGTGTAGCTCCTCCATTTATGTCCGTGTGCAATCTCTTTTTCTGTAGTAGTGCACATTAAGCACTTCAGATCTACTATTTGAACCTTGAAGGTAGCACCAAAATTCAAGAACTACCATTTTAATCTTAACCAACCCCCCTCTCTCTCTCTCTCTCTCTCTCTATATATATATATATATAGACACACGTTTCTCTATTTTATTTTGGTACCCAATAGCACAGTAAGCATAGTAGAACTAAGGTGTTCTTAAGCTCACCAAGCTCCTTTGTGAGTTTAACTCAAAAACCTATCGAATTGACTTCAAACGACGCTTCAAATCGTTGAAACCGATCTACTTCACGAGTGATGTGTTTACATGTCAAATTTTAAATTTTTGAACTAATTTAGTAAGAAGTCAAGCGGTAAAAAAAAGATGATTTATAAGTTAATTTTAATGAGTTCAGTTTTCATCATTTTTTGACCGCTTGACTTTAGACTAAACTAGTTCGAAAAATTATAAATTTGATATGTGAATGCATCACTCGTGAAGTAGAACGGTTTGGATATATCATTTGAATTCCATCCGATAGATTTTTGAGTTAAGCTCACAAAGGAACTTAGTGAGCTTAAGAACACCTTAGTTCTACTCCAGCAAGCATAGGTTCATTAAGGGCAAAAATACTCACGGTTAAGCATTTACATTTGAGAATCTAGATGCTCCTCGATCTGGCCTAGATGCCTGCGCTATGTGTAAAATAATTCGAAATTTTCTTTGGTAAGGTGTATGAGACATTTGGTAGTTTATTCTAATGCACAAGTGGTAGCTAATTTCTAGAATGGTTCCTGTACTCACTGAATCAATCGCAGAAAACCAAACCTTTTTAAGTAATTGTAATTTGAAAAAGCAAAACTAATCTAATTATTTGTATAAATCATTAATTTCTAAAATGAGGCTTATTAGTTAAAACGAATGCTTGAAAATTATATATTTGAGATATGTCTTCATTACTGGTGGCTATGTAATTGGGTCATCAATTGTTGGAGATACAATTTTATCATGACAGGACTGTAAATGTATTCATCATTTTTACATAGTTTACTATTAATAATTTTTATTGATAAAAAAAATTGTCATTTGTAAACTACAAATCTTTAAAATAATAAGAAATTTGGGGTAGAATCAAATAAAATAAGATTTCAATCGTTGACTGATTGCTTCAAGTCATTCTAAATGAGAACAGAAAATATGCATTCACCGGGATTGAGGGAATGATTCCATAGGAGTTGGGTACAGCCTCCAACGGACAAAAACCCATTTTTAATTTAATATACACAGTGCTTCGGGAAAAGAACAATTTGTATATACTATGTAACGTTACTCTTAGATTCCATACATTTGACCAAAACAGTAATTTACTGTGGAACGGGTCACTGACGCTATACTTTAGTTTTTCTTAAGGTAAATAGGCTAATTAATGATTTGTTGTCCATAATGTTTACTCTTTGCATGCCACAGAGATTATGGTTGCCAATATATATCAACTTGTTGCTGGTTCACTCTCTTTCACTCCGTTTCTCGGATGTTAACCTTATGCGCATAAAATGTGTCTTTTGTAAATTGAGTTGCTTTATAATTAGCCCATCTTTTTCTCTTGGAATCTCAATCTCTCAATTCAACTCTCATCCACCATTCCACTACAATTGTTAGTATTTTTTTCTGGCTCTGTACACAACTACCCTTGCTAGTTAAAAACCCAAAAAAAAAAAGATTGTTAGAACAAAACCTAAAGTCAAAGAATCTCTTCTATTTCTTTAGAACACCAGTTAGCAATTTCTTTACAGCAAGCTCTGAAATGAGTTCCTCCGTGTCAATAACTGATTCAAATAATAACAGTCATCAGACTCTGTCACTAATCATCACAAATTAATCAGCTGTTGATGGCATGGTGGTAAAGACTGATGCAGTGGTGGAGGCCCAAAGCTCTAGTTCCCATGCTGACATAGCGGGAGATGCCCCAGAAGAAAGGCGGCCGCCACGAATCCCACTAGATCCCATGCACTACCATGCTGTAGCGAAACGAAATATCAAGGTGCTGGATGATTTTCTACAATCTCAAGGTGAAATTCAACAACACAATTTTGACAATATAAATTGTCTTTTTTTTTCATGATTTTTTCTTTTTTCTTTTGAGTGTGTGCATAACCAACACACATATAGGTGTTGCAATTATGTGAACTGATAATCTAATCCTTCCAAACAAATCATCACGATTGGACCTTATAATTGTGTCACAACAATAGAATGGTTATGGAATTCGGAATTGGAAGCACAATCAATAAGTTGATCATAAAATTTATTGAAATCGAGTGAATCAAATTGGAAACTCAGAATTTTTTTTGAAATAAATGAATGAAATAAAATATAAATTAGATGTTTATTGACAGAATTTTTTCTGTTTTTTGTTTTGGTCTTTCAAATTCATGGAGTCTATATAGGAAGAAAAAGATCCAAATTATATCATATTGGCAGATGTTGTGCACTTATTTGTTGTGCAGATGTGTTGCTCAATGGGAAATTAAAGCTGTGCTATTAATTATACATAATCATAATGAACCGTGGGCTTTTGATTCACTAGGTCCAGTATTTTGAAAAGATACCGGCATGATTAATTAGATTTTTCCAGTTGATATACATATCCGATCTTAAAAGTGAACCAATCCGATTCCAGTTTATTCCGGTCGGACCGTCCAGTCCGGTCCGGGTTTGATAACAGTGATTGGTAGTATTGCTAAGTAGCTCCAACAACAGACGGGAAGTTGGTAAGATGTCCCTTTTTGAGTTTTCCTTAATTAACTTCCAATGTCGTCATTACTGATAAGTGATAAGTGAATTTAGCTAGTTATAGTGGTGATTTTCTTAGTGACGTAGTACTGCGTAATATTATAGACTGAAGTAAATGGACCTCTTGAAACATCTTATTTGTAAAGAGGATGATGTATTTATGTTATATATTGTTCTCTCTGGTTGTTCAATGGAGATTTTTTTTTTCTTTTGCTTGTTAGCAACTTCTTTTTTGTTTTAGAACATGGGATGATAGCCCATTGTATTACCATATAACTAGTAATTTACAACAATTAAATCCTAATTCAACCACTATTGCCCAGAATAAAACCCAAAACAGTGTGTAAGGGATCAGCAACTCAACTCTTGTTTCATAGACTGAACTGTCCGACTACGTACTAACCACAACCATACCAGAGACTGGTACAGGAGCCAAAAACTAAACAGTTGTTGCCTCAGCCCCACACTTTTGCATCATTGACCCTACCTGTTTATATGGACTCAATCCCTGGCTTCTTGTTAGAAAATTTAGCATATAATTCTAAATTTCAAACTGTGTTTTAGTCAAAATAATGCTCGAGAGTCTTTTGCTTTGACCAACATAGAAACTTTTTGGGATTACTCAAAAATAAAAATTCATTTACTTAATAAATTAGATATATCTTAATAAGCAATTTGATTGTGCTAGATTTGCTTCTATTGGATGGAGTAACAATTGGAGATAGCACAGTATTACATATTGCTGCTAGTTCAAACCGGAAACTCACATGGAAGCGCAAAATAGATAATGTAGACTTCGTAAGAGAAGTCTATGAGAGAAACGGATCCTTGCTGACGGCATGCAATAGGCTAAAAGAGACACCTCTCCACTGTGCTGCAAAGGCCGGGAACAATACAATGGTTGACTGCTTGATATCTTTTGCTGAAAAAGAGAATCAGGCTGTAAATATAGTGCAGACCCTTCTAACAGCAAGAAATATACACGGTGAGACCGCACTGCATGAGGCGGTGCGAATTGGTCACGTGAATATAGTGCAGAAGCTTATACGTTCGGAACCTAGCATAACTGGTATTGTTGACGCGGAGGGTGTATCTCCTCTGTACCTGGCAACTATGATGAATGCACCTAACATAGTCGAAATCTTCACAAACTTAAAAGAAGAGCCAACCAGGGTGTCCTGTACGGGACCAAAAGGACAAACTGCACTACATGCTGCTGTGCTAGAATATACCGGTATGTATTTTTTTCTGTCATGATTTTATTATGGTTTTTAGACCAAAACCTTAAAAGTTTTTAATTGTTTAATATTTTAAATGCACTAAAAATATTAAAAAATTAGTATTAACCGAATATATATGTTTCTACAAAGAATTCATCCTGTTTCCTTCCTAGATGTATGCCATTGTTTTTCACTCTTCTCTTCCTGGTTCAAATCAGAGGACACTTTAAGGATCGTTTGATCTGGAGCAAATGCATCAGATTTCTTTACTGACGTCATCAATAACCCATGTAGATGACACCACAGCTTAATCTGACCAATTTTTTTTTTTTTTTTTTTTTTTTGTAAATCAGACAGTTTTGATAAGAAAAAGGAAATTTTACAATTTAATCAGAAGTAATAGGAGACATAGACTGCTATATTGATACCCATGTCTGCCTACTAGCCTTCGAGAACAAAAAAAAATTATACCCCACACTGTGTCGACCATTCTTCTTGAAATTGTCAAAAACTGAACATTTTTTTAAACTAAAGAATTTCGCCTCTTTTATTACTCTTCTTGCACAAAAATCGGTGCAGTTGTGTCCCATTACGCCAATGCTGGAAACAGTGGAAAGTATTGAGGATTAAGCAACTGATGGATTGATTAATGCTGAAAAATTTCTCAGATGAATTCTCTGGCAAAAATCAGCTCTTGTTCCTCCGATTCCAACCCAAATTAACAGATCTGACCCAAATTAGTCGATCATTTATCCAAGCCTTAATCATGTAACATTTGATTCAAACTAGATCCGATTTACATGGTTCAGAAACTCAGAATCGGAATCGGGTTCTTGACCGTGTAATCAGAATCGGATGAATCGGCCGAGTTGACTCGGAAACTCGGATTTTTTTTGGTACAAAAAGTAGGAAAAAATTAGTAAAAAAATAATTTGTAGAAAAACTATATTAAGACAAAATATACACTCAAATAATCCACTAATTATATAATTTAATACAAGCATTACAAATAGAACACACTTTTTATTGCCACAAATCAAATAAAAGAGTCTTGCTATAGGTGTTGTCTATTAATGAAAAGGGTCCTACAGAGTTACAGAAAATAATAGTAAAGAAAAGGAAATATTTAAACATATTTACGTGTATTTAAACATATTAGCTTTGTTATCAATTATATAATTTCATTGTTTATGCATTTTTTGTTTGTTTGTCAATGCAGTCAATTCATGATTATAAGTAGATACAATGAATTATCATCATTTTCTTTCCTTTCAGTCGTTTTTTTGCAATGCACTTATCAACCACCAGAATTTGGAACGTATAGTAATTCGCTGGTGGTTTTTGGTTTCATGCTCATTATCTATTGGACATTATTCACATTTTATTGAGTAAGCATTTAAAATAATTGAAAAAATTGTTGATTCGGCCAGACTCGACCAAACTTGGTTAGACTCGGGTTGACTCGGCCTGAAAATCGGATGACTCGATCGAATCAAACACTGTTCAATCGAGTTTTGCTGAAAAAATCACATGGGCACGAGACTCGGGTGAAACTCGGACCGAACACGGTCGATACCGAGTTGACTCGGCCGAGTTTCCAAACCATAGGATTTATTCTTGATTCATTTATAGATTCTAACACCTTTCCTTGATTGTTATGTAAAATCCTTAACAACAGGAATTACGCGCACACTTTTGGAATGGAACGAATCACTTGCAACTATGGTAGACGACATGGAAAGCACTCCCCTTCACTTTGCAGCATCAGTTGGAAATCTTGAGACTGTACGGCTCTTATTGGGAAATCATGAAATAGCAAAAGCAGCTTACATGGCAGACAAGAACGGGTTATTTCCCATACACACAGCCGCAACACGTGGCAGATCATTAATAATTATGGAGCTGCTAAACCAATTTCCTGACTCGGATGAATTACTTGATACCCAAGGAAGAAACTATGTTCACCTTGCCATTCTACTCGGCAACGATTACATATTTCATTTCGGTTATAATCACACCTTGTTGAGAATGCTCAATGCCAGGGATTATCAAGGAAATACACCACTTCATTTAGCTGGTGAAAGTGGTCAATACTACATTGTGAGGTTTCTGATATCAATGAGGATGGTGTACTCGAGCATCATGAACAGGAATGGCCTAACACCAGTTGATCTTGTTTTAAAGCAGCTGGATCAAGGATTTGGACAAAACTATGTAAGGACCATAAACTCATTTTTATTTCTCTTTTTCACTAAATTGGTTTTCCTTGTTATCCTACTGAAAGTTTTCTTGTGATTTCCCTTCTCCAAGTTGCTCTTGTTTATTGTGCTTCTCTGCCTCAAGATTTCTTGTCCTTTTTCTAAAGAAATGTTTTTCTTTTCTCATTGAAGAACATGCTAAATTTTATGTTTGAAAAGGCAGCCGGAAAAAGATAATTTAAAACCCTAGCATCTTTCAGCTGTTCTAGTATGTTACAAATACGTAGCATAGACACTCAGAAGCTTAATATAATTGCTTTATTCTTAATATCATAACCTTAGAATTACAAATTGATACACGTATGACCAATAATTCAAATATTTCTTTCCACATGCAGGAAATTTTTTATATCAGGTATAGTCTTTCAACTATTCCAAATGAAAACCAAATTAATTTGTCATGAACTTTCATTTGGATCTAATTTTTTGTTGATTGTTTGATAAAGAATTCGGTTAGTCTTTACAGTTGTTTGAACTTGAAGGACTACCACTCTACTTTTGTGGATGGTACCCCTCTGAATTGCCACAATAACCTACCTGCCAAACTCAGCACCTGTATTCCTGTAACTTTTTCTCATCTTAAAAATTATTTGATTAATATTTTTGAGCCTATCATATTATTGAGTTGCGAATTAAATTGTGAATTCATTTGAATTTGATGCTCTCTGTTTTACCACTCTCTGTTTCATTTATCATTTTGTTTGATATAAAATAACATAAATATTATCCGCGTGCCTCATTATCATTTGACTCCTTGTGACCAAAGAAGCACCATTTAACCTGCTGATCCCATTCTCCTCTGACATTATCAGATCTACCTCATTTTTTTAATTTTGATTAACACTGACCTTTATCTCCCCTACTAATCTCTCTCCTATATATAGAGTTGGGCTATTGTGCTTCATGAAGTAAATGACGTGTTTTACTTCACGCTCATATCTTTGTTTCTAAAGTTCAAAAGGTCAATTCAGACTATTCAACATCATCTCCATAATAAAATGAGCTTGGAGACCAAATTTTACATTTTTTTTTAAGAACTAGTCTTTGGTCTAGTGGCAAAGACACATGGTCTCTATGTGAGAGGTCATGGGCTCGAAACCCTGATGAGAGAAATCCTTTATTATAATAATAAGGATATTAAATAATTTGATGCCTTGACCTCCAATCTTTACTCAGAAAAAAAAAATTACATTTATTGAAATTTTTTAGAATTTTTAAAATTTCTGTTTTTCAGAAAATTCTGGACCATCAAAAACAGCCACTTGCAAAAATTCTCTTTCTTCAGAACCTAACTAAGAGAATTGAAGGGAATTTTATTATTAATGAATGAGTATTCTACCTGCAGAAATTTTATTTGATTTGGCCTATAATTTCTCTTTATTCAGGATAAAGAGTTCAATATACTTCGTTGCATGATGTGGACTGGTGCACTTCCTAGTCCTCGTCGGGCTGATCATATCCGTGATGATTTACAGATCCACACGATAGACAAAGAGAGAGAGATAGAGAAAGTCGATAATATTACCCGTAACTTGGGAATTATCTCAGTACTAATTGCAACTGTGACTTTTGCCGCTATTTTCACCATGCCAGGTGGATATATTGCTGATGACCCCATGAACAGAGGCACACCTATTCTTTCCCCGAAATATGCCTTCGAGGCTTTTATTGTTGCAGATTCATTGGCGTTTTTGTCATCTATTTTTGTGACAACATGGCTTATTTATACCGGGTTAGTTTTTGTAGATATTGAGCTTCGTAAAGTATGCCTTATATATTCAGTAGAGTTGGTGGTAATTGCTGCCAAAGCCACTCTCTGTGCTTTTGCTTTAGCAATATATACATTGCTATATCAAGCAAATTTGGGAATAAGCATACTGGTTTGTGTTGCTTCATTCGGTTTACTTCCGTTTAGCAATCCGGCTTACAGGGGATATCTGTCACTTGCACCACCGATAGTGAAGCGGATCGGGTGGAGACGATTGTATAAGACTGACCTTGGTCCTTCGATACGAAGTCGTCTAGGATCTTGGACCAGGTACAGTTTCTCTCTCTTCATCTTCGGCGAATTGTTACAGTATATTTTTCTGTACTGTCTTATCTTTGGGTTGGCACTAATTTAATGAAGAACTTGAAAATCTAGTTTGGTTTGGTTAGAATCTTTTAGATGTATTGTAATTTATGATTTTTAAAACCTTGTTAGTTCAAATGTGTTGTACTGTACTGTCTATCATGGGATTTCTCAGACGTGTTCTATAATAATTATTCAAATATTTTATTTCGTTCCTCATTGATTCATTGTCCTATTAAACTATAATCATGCCATCTATAAACGCATATCAAGTTTTATATGGGAGCTTTTTTTTTTATTCAATATAGCGGAGTTTAAAGTTTAATACAAATTGAATGTACGATAAGTATTTGTTGAGAATAATTGATCTCAGTCATACATTATCGATCAAGCGGCCAAGATCAAACATAGCATTAATTGTTCTAGTACTATATGTAAAAAAAAGCAATAATGTAGAAAGTAGATATATACAGCTGTACATAGCTACTGTATAAAATAGGAATTAGGAATTAAGAATAGTACCGACGGTACCGTAACGGCTAGTAAGCCTCTTAGTATAAATAGGAACAAGATTTGTAAAGAAAGAATAAGATTGAATGAAAGAGTTTTTCTCCTTAGATCTTATAAAAATAACATAGTATCAGAGCCAAAATACCAATAAATCGATAATTTCCAATAATACCAGTAATCTAATACAAAGCCTCAAGCAACACAAACAACCCAAAAACAATAAAATCTACACGAATCAAGCATGGCAACAGATGGGCAACACTCATACAAGGCTACCATACATTCCTCAAAAATAACCAATACATTGCTCAATGGCAAAAATTATGTGTCTTGGACTAAATCGGCTACATTGACACTTTATTTCCGAGATAAATTCGAATTCGTCACTGGAGAAATTACCATGATTAATATAAAAAAATATATATTTGATCATGATTAATATAGGGTAGCTTCAGCGGTGTTTACAAAATAAAATATTAATAAATGTGTATGTATATTTTTTTAACTTATATATTCTTAACATTTAGAAGAACAAATCATGAAATTTGTTAGACTTAAAAATTATATGTTTTTTATGTATATATATAATAAAATAAAAAAATATTTAAAGTCTTATCGTACCGTAGATTCCTTGTTCATGTCGTATCGGAGAAGTGTTGACCCATAAATAAATGGGAGAAAGAAACAACAAGACAAAAAAAACCCAGCAAAATGGAGGTGGCCATTAGCCAAGGAAATGGCGAAGAAATAATAGTAAAGGAGAAAGAAAAAGGATGGAACTGGACAATTCCAATCAGCTTGGGAATGGAGAGCACTGCTCTTTGTTTTTTTTTGATGAAAAATAGGGGTCTAGCCCATATTTGATTGAAACATAGTGTTCTGTTACATTGGTGATGTAACTACAAAAAGTGAAAGATAATTGCACTCAAAACTGCTCTTTGTTTTGAGCTGGAAAAAAAGAGCAAACCAAATTCTTGAGTAGGCTGGGCCGAAGAATAAAGAATAGAAGAAACAGGACGAAATATTTATTTAAATAAAAAGATTATACATTTTTGCTTAAAATATGAACGACAAAGATTAATAAATATATCTGGTCATAAAAATATATTTAATTTTGAAATTTAGATATATATGTATTCAAATAAGAAAGTATTAATTGGTGCATGTTTGATTTTTAGTCGAGAAGGAACTGATGATCATAATATTCAGTTGAGAGTCAGAAACCCAACTTTCGCTCTTCCAAAGGAGAAAGGCAGAAACCCAACTTTCGCTCTTCCAAAAAAAGCGATTCTAAAGGAGACGGAACCCTAGAGCAGGCGCCAACCCCCCTCCTCCACCCTTCACCCCTCCATTCCACCCCTCCCATCTAGAATCTAGGCCTCACCTCCAACAATAATATCCTCCCCTCTCTCGGCTCTACCTCTTCGAGCGGAGAGGAGAATGAGGGAGAGGGGAGGGAGCCGAGCCGACCGGAGCCGAGAGTGCGGTATCGTCGGAGTTCGGAGTGTAGAGTTCTCATCTCGATCGGAGTGCAACAGTGAGTAGATCCGGTCGTCGGAGCGCGACAGCGGTCGAAATAGCAGATTCGGTCGTGGAGCGAGATGGGGTTAAGGTATTATGGTGATTATGGGTGTATATAAGTAAGAGAAGAGTAGATCTAAGAATTTAGAAGAGTGATTAAGAGTGATTAGATTAATTTTGAGTAATTTAGATAATTTCGTGAAAATAAAGAAGTAGATTTAGAAATTAAAGTCACTTGACTCGTTGTAAATATGTTTTTTATCAATCAAATTGTTAGTAGGCATTAAAGCTACTAACTTTCAAAAAAAAAAATATTCAGTTGAGAGTCAAGAGTATTTTGACTTTATAATTCTTAATTAGAAATAAACTGTATTTTTTTTAATAATTTAATTAGAGTTAACATGAGATTAATTACATGAAGGGTAAATAAGAAAAAGTTGTAAAAGTTTGAGAGGTAATTAAGGTAGATTTAAGTTTCTAGGAGTAAATAAGTAACTGCAAAAGTTACGAAGGTTATAAAGAAAATTATCCCATAAAATCATTTGTGAAATTATGAGGTGATTTGAAAATTTTGGTTTGTATCCAGTTCTTGTCACCCAAGGTGATTTTGAAATTTTTATCTCCATCTCATATTCGAAAAAAGAAAATTACAAGTAACTTTTAGTCTCAACAATTTTCTTCAGGGCAAATAGGTAGTTTCATGAGGTGAAGGGAAAGGTGGATGGAAGATTATTATATTTTCTATTTTCTTGTTTGATTGGTTTTGTTTCCTTCTTTTACACTCCAATTTGGAAAGTAACTGATAAAATATAAAGCTTAATAGGTTAATTATAAGAACTTACAAGAAATATTGTTATTAATTTTATCTTCATGTTAAATTTCCAGCTTAACAAAAATAATAAGGATGTTTATTACAGGCCAAAGGAGCAAATATTAGTAGCTTATATGCCGTGGGAGGGTTATAATTCTGAAGATGCGCGAAGGAGGCTTCATGTAATGGATGAATAGACCAGGAATGCATCTTTTTTGAGTGCCTGAGTCGGATGGGCACTGCTGTAACCTGCCAATTTTTTTTAGTGTCAGATGGAAGCAAATAAAATGCCAACAATAGAAAGAAGTAATAATAATACCAGCACAGGATGCACTTAACAACATTCACAGAGTGGCAAGGCACTAGACTTAGAGAAGTAGTTAAATTGGATCCATTAATAATTGGGCCAATTCAGGACTGGGCTAAGAAAAATTGTATTAAATTGAACACTTGTAATCAAATGATGAAACGGGTATGTTACATTTAAAGTATAAGCCTGTTTCAATTAAAGAAAAGGAGCCTCTGTGTGTGTGGTACTGGTAATGAATGCCCAGTTATGACAGCTAAGTTGTTGCACATGACATGATGCTGCAGTTTCTTGATCATAATTTTGTCAGGATATATGATTGTTGATCATAGTACCATAGACTCACTCATATCTATAGAAGATGAAATGTTAAATTTTTATGGGTATTAAGATGTTTTGATGAGAATATTGGCTACTTTGGAAGTTTTGATGGACACACTAGAAATTTTCTCTTGAATCTATTACCATCCAACCCTGCTGTACTCACTGAATTATTTATCTTGAAACTTAAAAAACCAAATTTTTTTAATTACCATCTTAATATTTCAAAATTGTGACTTTACCATTCATCTTTATAAATTTAAAAACATACAACATGCGTAGCCTTGAGCTGCGCACTACTAGTGATGCGCAAATCTAATTGAGTTGCGCATGACATTAAACTTTTTTTTTTTAACCGAATACTTTGGGTCACATGAGTTCTGTGGACCCACTCAATTCTTACCGTCAATAATTCTGTTTGCTTTAATTTCTGGTGGGACCCAGCCAAAATATCTTGTATTTTTATTGAGAAGAACCAAGGTGTTCTTAAGCTCACCAAGCCTTTTTGTGAGTTTAACTCAAAAACTTATTGGATTGATTTCAAACGACGCAATCAAACCGTTGAAATCGATCTACTTCATAAATGATGTGTTTACATGTCAAAATTTTAAATTTCTAAACTAATTTAGTATGAATTCAAGCGGTCAAAAGAAGACGATTTATAAGTTAATTTTAATGAGTTCATTTTTCATCATTTTTTTACTGCTTGACTTTATACTAAACTAATTCGAAAATTTATAAATTTGACATGTAAATGCATCACTCGTGAAATAGAATGGTTTTAACGATTTGGATGTATTGTTTGAAGCCAATCTAATAGATTTTTAAATTAAGCTCACAAAGAAGCTTGATGAACTTAAGAACACCCTAGTTCTACTCACCAACAATGGAACATATCTATTTTAATTGACAGATCCAAAGTAGAGAATGACCCAACAATACAACCAACCAACCGGTTCATTCTTTAATTGCTGGTGGGACCCATTCTTAGTCATTCTTAGTCATTCTCTAATTTAAATACTTCTCCTAAAAATAATAGGTCCCACCAGGATGACTAAGAATATTGACCAACCAACCAAGTATTTAAAAATAATGGGTCCCACCAGTCATTCATATTCATTTCTACAAATAATTCTAGTCATTTTTAGTCAAATAAAATAAGATTTCAATCCTTGACTGATTGCTTCAAGTCATTCTAGAGTTGGCTACAGCCTCCAACGGACAAAAGCCCATTTTTATTTAATATACAGTGCTTCGAGAAAAGAACAATTTGTAGAACAAACGTGTTTTGCTCACCAAACGGTTATGCTAAAAATTTTATCGGATTGACTTCAAACGAGACGAATTGAAATTGTTGAAACCGATTTATTTTACAAGTGATGCAAGTACATACAAAATTTTGAAATTTTCGAATTCATTTAGTACAAAGTCAAGCGGTCAAAAATTGATGAAAAATGAATACATTAAAATAATTTATAGAATTTCATTTCTTTGCATGTACAAAGTTATTTTTTTTACCGTTTGACTTTATACTAAATAAATTCGAAAATTTCAAAATTTTGCATGTACACGCATCACTCATATAGTAGATCAGTTTCAACGGTTTGGATTCATCTCGTTTGAAGTCAATCCGATATATTTGGAGTTATGTTCACCAAACCCTTTGATAAGCATAACAACCCTAGTTACTCTTAAGATGTGCTCTAGATGGTAGTACGCGGAGGGAGGGAAATCGGAGAGGGAGCGATGTTACGTGTTACTGTGCGAAGGGGAGTGAACGCAAGCGCCGTATTAATTTTTTGGCGAAATCCTTCACCCAAATCAGAGTGTAAGTTCACTGTTCGGAGAAGAACGAACATCCTCATCACCTTCCTCCCCTTTTCTTCCCCTTCCTCAACGCCACTACTTCTAGAGGACAGTCCTAGATTCCATACATTTGACCTGAAAATGATTTATTGACCAAAACAGTAATTTACCGTGTAACGGGTCACTGACACTATACTTCAGTTTTTCTTAAGGTGGATAGGCTAATTAATGATTTTCTATATATGCCACAGAGATTATGGTGGTCAATATTGTTATTTTAACTCGATCAACTTGTTGCTGGTTCATTCTTTTTTTGTCTGTCTTTCACTCCGTTTCTCGGATCTTAACCTTTTGCGCATAAATATGTCTTTTGTAAATTGAGTTGCTTTATAAACCCATCTTTTTCTCTTGGAATCTCAATCTCTCAATTCAACTCTCATCCACCATTCCAATTGTCAGTATTTTTTTCTGGTTCTCTCTACACAACAACCCTTGCAAGTTAAAACCCCCCCCAAAAAAAAAACAGAGAGAAAAACAAAACAAAAAAGGATTGTTAGAACAAAACCTAAAGTCATAGAATCTCTTCTATTTCTTTAGAACATCATTTACCAATTTCTTCTGTCCACAGCAAGCCCTGAAATGACTTCCCCCGTGTCAATGACTAATTCAAGTAATAACTGTCATCAGACTCTGCCACTATTCATCAGAAATTTATCAGCTGTTGATGACATAGTGGCAAAGACTGATCCCATGCTGTACGATGCAGTGGTGGAGGCCCAAAGCTCTAGTTCGGGTTCGGGAGATGCCCCAGAAGAAAGGCGGCCCCATAGCACATCAGTCTCTATTTCGGTTGAGACTGATCCCCATACCACATCTGAACCTTTGGTACAAGCTTCACGAGATGTTTTTTTTTTTGAATGTTGGTGGCGAAGTGCCTCCAACGATATATTGATAAAAAGATATTTACAGTGAGGAAGTCCTCATTACATGAAATGAGTCAGACATTTACCTAGCATCTAGTGCCGCTAATAATGTACAAAACCAAAAAACAACAGTGGATCTAAACGCTATTTGACCACTGGAATAACTCAAAAGTTGTATCATTTATTAATACTGACACCGGACGCCTCTGGTTGGAGAATAGTCTCCTGTTCCGCTCTCTCCATAGGGCCCATACCCCAGCCGCCCAAAGCTGTCCCCTTCGCATTTTTTGCAGTTTGGTGAGACCGCCATTTGCCTCAGACCATGTTCTCAGAAGGTCCGCCCCTCCCTGAACCGCCACATTAAAGTGGGCACAAATTCCTCTCCAGAATCTGCCCGAGTAAAGGCAGTCCCACATGATGTGGCCTCTTGTTTCTATCGACCGGGAATGGCAGAAGAGGCATCCTTGCTGCACGTTGCAGCAACGGTGTATGAGCACTTCCTGTGTTAGGATTTTATTTGCCATGATCAGCCACGTGAAGATTTTCACTTTCATCGGGACTTTCAGTTTCCATGTCATCGGTATCCCTTCAATTACCCCTGTGTGATGCATTGCCTTATACGCCGAGGCACAGGAAAACAACCCCGAGGGTGTCCATCGCCACTTGACATCATTTTCATAAAAAGTTGATGCCCGGAAAAACGGAACCAATGGGGCTAAGTCCCTGATGATGAGCGATGGATCTGATGCAAGCTGAATATCTGTCGCGGAGGATATGTTCCACAATCTTCTAATTGTTGCTGCCCACAATCCCTCGGGCTCTGCTTCAATTCGCCAGAGCCATTTGGTTAGAAGCGAGTTGTTCTGGCAACTCAGATCGATCACTCCTAGGCCTCCGTTTTCCTTGAGTGAACAAACCTTTTCCCAGTTGATCAGGCAGTTTATCCCTTTGCATGATTGGTTTCCCTTCCAGAGAAATCTCCTTCTCATTTTATCCAATTGCTTGATTACTCCCTTCGGAAGGCGAAGTGCCTGCATGAAATGCAGAGGCATGGCCGACAGTACTGCCTTTACCAGTGTTACCCTCCCACCGTAAGACAGTATATTTGATGTCCAGCCCTCCATTTTCCCTTGAACTGCCATTAACATGGGCTGAAAATCGATACGCCTTGGTTTTTGGATTGAGAGGGGGAGTCCCAGGTATCTAATCGGCAGCTGTGATGGCAGTGAGGACAGAATATCCTGGATTACCTGGGTGAGGTTTCCTGGAACCGCAACTGGGACGAACGTACTCTTTGATTGGTTGATTCTTAGACCCGTTAGATCCGAAAAAATCTGCAACGTCCGCTTTATTATTCGGAGAGTGGCGGGGTGCGCTTCCGCTATAATTATGGTGTCATCAGCAAACTGAGATGTTTCACAACACATTGCCTCAATGGCTTCTGATAGTGCCCACGGTAATGGATTAACTGCAGTTGGGTCTCAAGTACCAACTGTACCTCCATTAGAGGGTATAGAAGGTGCAGTGGCGGAGGCCCAAAGCTCTAGTTCGGGAGATGCCCCACAAGGGAGCCGGCCGCCACGAATCCCAATAGATCCCATGCTGTACGAAGCTATAGTGGAAAGAAATGTCGAGGTGCTGGATGATTTTCTACAATCTCAAGGTGAAATTCAACAACACAATTTTGATAAGATAATTAAATTGTTTTTTTTTTCATAATTGTTTCTTTTTTTTCTTTTGAGTGTATGCATAACCAACACACATATCGGTGTTGCAATTACCTGACTGATCATCTAATCCTTCCAAACAAATCACCATGATTGGATCTTATAATTCTGTCACAACAATAGAATGGTTCTGGAAATCGAAATTGGAAGCACAATCAATAAGTTGATCATAGAATTTATTGAAATTTAGTGAATCGGATCGGAAACTCAGATTTTTTTTTAAAAATAAATCAAGGAATAAAATATAAATTAGATGTTGATTGACAGATTATTTCTGTTTTTTCTTTTGTCTTTCAAATCCATGGAGTCTATATAGGAAGAAAAAGATCTAAATTAGCAGATTTTGTGCACTTCCTTATTGTTTCTTTACATTTGCTATAATTACGTTGCTCAATAGGAAAGCTATGCTATTAATTGATTAACCGAGGGTTTTTAATTCGTTGGGTCCGGTTTTTTGGAAGAAAAAAAAAGGCCGGGTTAATTTGATTTTTCCGGTTGATATACATATCCGATCTTAATAATGAACCAAACCAGAAACCAATACGGTTCCAGTTTATTCCGACGGGACCGGCCGGTCCGGTCCGGGTTTGATAACAATGATTGGTAAGATTGCTAAGTATCCCCAACTATAGTGTCTCCAACAACAAAGGGGAAGTCGGTAAGATGTCCGTTTTCCTTAATTAACCTCCAATGTTGTCATTACTGATAAGTGATAAGTTAGCTATAGTGGTGATTTTCTTAGTGATGTGTACTGCGTAATATTATAGACCATGAAGTAAATTGAGCTCTTGAAACATCTTATTTGTAAAGAGGAGGACGTATTTATGTTATATATTGTTCTCTCTGGTTGTTCAATGGAGATCTTATTTTTCTTTTGCTTGTTAGCAACTTCTTTTTTTGTTTTAGTTATGGGATGATAGCTCATTGTTTTTTCTTTTTGAGATATTTGACAGTGGCTGTCAAATTACACACTACGAATTAGCTTTCACTACCTATACATCTCATTCTACAGACCCCAAAACAACATACATAATGAAAAACTACTATCTCTCTACGCCAGTCGACACCATAAACGAGCTTCTTGAATCGCCCACTCTGCTGTAATCTCAGGCAACGATCTTTTCCTCTGGAAAATTCTTGTGTTACGCTGTTTCCATACAGCCCAGCACACTGCTACAAACGCAACTGCCTGCTCTTTGACCCCAAGCGTTCCGCTCTCCCGATGCCTGCATTTGGACCTGTTCCAGGTGTCCTGAGCGGATACCCCCCGGATCAATAATTTGGTACCGCTCAACCTCTCTGCATGATGCCATACTCTAACAGCATATGAGCACTGGAAAAACAGGTGTAAGGCAGATTCCACAGTTCCAGTTAAACACAGAACACAACTTATGTCACAATTGAAGTTGCGCCTTGCCATTACATCATGCGTCAGTAGCTTATCCTTCAACAGTAAATAAAAGAAAATTTTTGCCGTTTGAGTGCATTTGAGGTGCCATACCGCTGCATTTTGATCCCTGACCTTTCCAATTCCTGACATTACAGCATAAATGGATTTTCCAGAATAGACCCCAGAATTTTCAAATTTCCAAATAATGCAATCATTGTCAGAACTGAAATTCGGCTGAGGCATGATTGGTAGTTGTGGTGCGATATGTTGAATGATGTCCATTGCATCCCTAAGAGAGATTTTTTGAAACGGAGGCCGTGGTCCTATTTTGGAGCTCAAAACCGGTGTATCTCCCCACGTATCATACCAGAATGATATTGTAGTGCCTTGGCCGATCTGCCATCTGGTACATTGATGAAAAAGTGGTTTAATTTTCCTCAACTGTCGCCAGAAAAAGGAACCTTGTACTGACCATATGCTGGGTCCATCCGTGTTAGTACCAACAAACCGCAATTTAAAAATTGTCGCTGACCATAGGGATGCCGGCTCCTTGTATGCTTTCCACCACCACCGAAGTAACAAGGAGTTGTTTCTTAATCTCAGATTTGGTACTCCCATCCCGCCCCACTTTTTTGGCAAGGTAACCGCATTCCAATTCAGCAAAGGAACTCCCGAGCGTTCCACTCCATTTCTTCCCCATAGAAAATTTCGCCGTATTTGATCCATCCGTGTGAGTGCCCATTCGGGCAATGCGAAGCATGTCATGTAGTAAATTGGAATTGCCGATAGCACCGAGTGGACTAGTTGCAATCGTCCCCCTCGTGATAGAAGCTTCATCTGCCACCCATCTAATCGCCTCTGTAATTTTTCTATTATTGGCATGTATTGGTTCCTAGTTGGCTTGGTTAAGGTTAAAGGCATTCCCAAATATACCACTGGAAAGCTGGACTCCTTGCACCCCATTACTGCGATGATCTCTGTGACCTGTATTGGCTGAACATTGATCGGCACTAGCAAGCTTTTATGGTAATTAATTTGTAGCCCCGAAACGGCAGAGAACATCCTTAACACCATTTTAAGTGTGATCACTGTTGCTATGTCCGATGCAGCAATTATCGCAGTATCATCCGCGTATTGGTGTGCGATTATCGAGTCCACGATTCGAGGCGAGATAGTGGAGTTGAGCACAGAGTTGGCTGCTTGTATCATCTTTTGCAGAACATCTACAGCAAGGTTAAAGAGAAAAGGTGAGAGGGGATCGCCTTGCCGCAATCCCTTGCGATGAAAAAAAGAACCAGAAGGTTCGCCATTTATCAGCACCCTTGATGAAGCTGTCTCAAGCAACTTAGTTATCCAAATCAGCCAATTGTTGGAGAATCCTCTGACCTTGAGCACATTGATTAAAAAATTACAATTTACCGAATCGAATGCTTTCGCTATTTCTAATTGCTCATCTAAATAGAATAGCAAGTCTAATTTTGCGAAGATTGCCGATCTCTTCGAAGACGATATTGATTGTAACATTTCTCTTGTCGCTATGAAATTCTCTGATATTTGCCTACCCTTTATGAATGCCGTTTGTTGTGGGGAAACAAGTTCGGGCATTACCTCCTTGAGCCGATTAGATAGCATTTTGGATATGATCTTTGGGACTCCATTAATGATACTAATTGGTCGGTAATCATGAACTGATTCTGGGGCATCCACCTTCGGAATCATGACAATGTTGGCAATGTTAATCGGTGTCAGATCAGTCCTGTGCTGCAGGAAACCATGGATGATGGCCGAAATATCACTTTTAATGTCGACCCAATGCCACTGTAAGAACTCGTTGGGGACCCCATCCGGTCCGGAAGCCTTGTTCTTCGCCAATTGTTTAACCGCAAGCTCTATATCTTCATCTGTGAAAGGTCTCTGTAATGAGTGGATGGTAGTGTCATTGGGGTAAAGCGGTTTCGGGTCAAAGTGGAGGCATTGGCTCTCTGTGCCGAGGAGTGACTGCATGTGGCATTTGAACACATTTCTAATCTCTGCATCATCCGTGATGGTGCTCCCCTGGTGCTGAATTTGTTGGACCGTATTTCTCCTCAACCTTGCCGAAGCAAACGCATGAAAAAAGAGGGTATTTTTATCGCCTTGGCGAATCCAGTTGTTCCTTGATCTTTGCTTCCACCTCGATTCCATTACATTGGCTAGCATAAAGGCTCGTTCTTTAACCTTAACCCTGAACTGGAATTCATATTGAAGAAGCGGCCTTTTTTCCTCAATTAAATCAAAGAAAAGAATTACCTCTTTGCAGCTTTGAAGCTGGGAGTTGAGTTCTCCAAAATTGGAGAGATGCCAATCCCTTAACCGACCATGTGTGGTTTCCAGCTTGTGTCGAAAGGAAGTCAAAGGATCTAGGGAATCTGTGCTCGGCTGATCCCAGACCTCATTTATTAGTAGCTTTGCTTGGCTGTTGTGTAACCAAAATAACTCCATTTTCATTGATTTCTTAACCGTGTGCCTTTGCTTACACCTGAGAAGCAGCGGGGTGTGATCCGACACCGTCATTTCCAGTGCATGCATTGCTATGATAGGGAAAATTGCCGACCATTCAGTTGACAAGAAAACTCGATCTAGCTTGGAGAAGCTAGGCACCGGTCTTTTGCTAGACCAAGTATAGTTTCGGTTTTTTAAAGGAACTTCAATCCAACTCATATCCCGGATAAGATCATTGAAGAGGCACATCAAGTTGAGACCCCGCATGTCCCCCGTTCTGCCTATGAGCCATCTTACGAGGTTAAAGTCTCCGCCAACTATCCACGGCCATCGTATGAGAGTGGTGAGTGATCTGAGCTCTGTGAGAAAATCCAATTTCAGCGCCTCAATTGATGGGCCGTAGACATTCGTGACCGCAAATAAAATCCCAGAGTTTGACTGTTTTAATAGAACCGTAACCGTGTGTCTCGTTGCCCAAGCACTAACCATCTCGTAATTTCTTTTCCAAGAAATTAAACATCCACCAGATGTCCCAATAGCATTAATAACAGCACACTTATTTTCAAAAAAAGAAGGAAGAAAAGTCGAGAAATAAGCGGGATCAAATTTATTTAATTTTGTTTCTTGTAAGATACAAATGTCGCACCTTGATTGTCTAATCACATCACGAACCACATTACACTTGTCTATATTGCCCAGCCCTCGACAATTCCAAGAGAGCAAATTGAATTTTTTGAAGTTTGTACTTGACATGATAAACCGAGAGTACTTCTTCAGGAACGAAAAACCAGCTAAAAAAACTACTGGCCGCCCTCTTCGGCTTCCATATCTTCCGAATCCTCGTCGGAGTCAAGGTCGAAGTCAATGGGGATGCGGTCGTCTTCGTCATCATCGCCCAAACCTGTGATTTGTTCTGACCGCCTATGCTCTGCCCGCTCATTATTGTCTGCCTGTGCTATGAGTGACACATCCGCTGCCTTGACCCCACATCGGACTCCCAGCTCCTGACAATAATCGAAATCTACTCTAACTTGAAAAAAGCCTTCTGGTGAACGGCCAATATATGGTCTGGATGTGGTAGACGGGCCCGGTTTGTCACTTGTTGTCTTCCATATGTAGCCGAATAGTGGTGGGCCGGTTCCCCAGTTGGCCTTTCTTGGCTTAGGTGAAACGGTGTTGGGCTTGGCCTTCTAGCGCTACTAGCAGAAGCCCGACTCCCTGATCCATTTCTGTGGGCCTTCTTTTGATAGGCCGCCAATTTGGGTGACTTGTGGGATGTCCCTAAATGAAGGCCCTGTTTTTTCCTCTGACGAAGCAACGTTCGAAATTCTCCAAGAGTGACATCTGGCGATATGACCTTATCTTTCCCCAGAACCTTCTGTGCTCTGGCAAATTCCGACAAACTGCCTCCTGTCACCTTGCCAGCGGTCGCGACAGCTTCCTGTCCCTTTGCAGGAGTCTGGCGACTTGCAGTAGACCCTGGGACGACACGCGCCCTGACCGCATTTTTGGAGCCTTGCCCACCATACTGGGTTTCTTTTAGGGTAGAGAAAGCTGGCGGCTGATCCGATGCGTTGGGGATTGTCTGTGGCCGCCGCAGTATGATAGGTGGCCGGTCCTGTTGCATAAGCTCGTTGTGACGACCCGCCTCCCCAATTCCACACCGTTGAGTTTGGCTATACTGCCTTGGATTCCCTGTGACAGTTGGTTGTGGACACCATGTCCCTATTGCTGCTGCCTCCCTGGTAGTACGTGCCGTACCGGCCGCCATGGCCACCTCCCTTAGTGCTTCCGGTAGCTTATCCAAATCTCTCCCTTTGCACAATTCAACCAGTAAGCTCCGCGGCAGGGGGATTGAGACTTCTTCATCAATTGCACTGTCCTGAACCACTGTAACAGACCGTGTGTGAACGGTAGGGGAAGGCTTTGAGAACCGCGGTGGCTGTTGTGGGAGGTCATGCGAACTGTAGATTAGCCCGGTTGCAATCTTGCAGACATATATAGGCACGAGAAACTCTAAGCCTCCGGCCATCATTGCTACATATCGAGGCACTCTTCCTAGATCGTCGGTGGCAACCACCGCCGTCCACACCTTTATATTGTGAGGGTTGCACTGTGAGACAGTTCCGAGGTAAATCCCGAACCCACTGCAAGCCCTGATGACTTCCTTCTCACAATAAAGAGGTGCCGGAATTCCAACTAAGTCCAGTACCATTCTGAAATTTGGAACTGTGATTGATGCATCTTCTAGTGGGCTCCACGGCTGGAAGGAGTGGCCTTTATCCCACAGAGATGGAGGTGTGGCTCTAATGAATGCCTCAGGTGTTAGGTTGGGCGGCAGCAGAATTAGGAAGCGACCACGTGTCATCTCACTAATGCAAACCTCCGTTTTTGCTACTAGCTGAGTTGCGGCAACCATATCTGCTACCGTATCAATGGCAAGGTCAACCTCCGGGTTGGCCGCGTACAGGATGACCGCCCTGCTGAGTTTCTCCATCTCCGCATGGTAGTTTTCATCCCGGTCCACATACGAGTGTAGTTTAAATGGGCGGTCGTCCGGCAATGTTGGTGGAACGTACGGATAGGTGCCGGTTAGAAGATCATCAAAGCCCGGTTCCCCTCGAGGAGCAGGCTGCAGTGGGCCATGTGGCGCCGGCTGTTGTGGACCAAGTGGTGCCGGTGGTGAGCTGGGTCGGGGGACCCTTGGTAGTGAAGAGGCTGGGTATTCGGGGCATCTGTGGACTGTGTGTCCCGTGCGCCAACATTTGCCGCACCTAGTGGGATTCCGGCAGGAAGCAGCATTGTGGCCTGTCTGACAACACCGGAAGCAGCGACCATGCCATTCCGGGAACTGGGAGCTGGGCGGGAAGCGAAGACGAGTGGGACTGTGAGGCGATACAAAGTAGGCCAGGGTGGTGCGGGCTGGTGGTGAAGGTGGGGGGGATATGGGGGGGGATATAGTGACACCGAGAGAGGGGGGTTGAGGACAGTACTGAGGCATAGGACGGGCGTGTGTTATGGGGAAGGTAGGGTTTCGTGAGGGGGAGCTCAAGGTCAGAGGGTACACGCCAACTCGCAGGGAACCTACGGCGGCGGGTTACTAGGTGCCATTCGCCTTGGGAGGCCATCTCGCCGTCGCTGGAAAAATCGCCTAGAGAATCGCCTAGAGAATTACCTTTCTTCCTCAATAGTACCTTTTAGTTGTGTATATGAAAGATTTGAATGTGGTCATGAATAATTGATCCCTTGTTTTGGCTTTGGAGATGGTAAATTAAGTTTTTTTTTTATTTAATTAAATTTGTGATATGTACTGGCAAGTGTGTACCTATACCAGTCAAGGTTAGTCGAGACTGTATCCTCTTATTGGCTTTCTCATGGATCTGTAGGTTTAGTTTATCAGACAAGATCCATGAAATCTGAAGCAATTTGTTCTGTTTTTGTATGATAGCTCATTGTATTACCATATAATTAGTATTTACGACAATTAAATCCTAATTCAACCCCTATCACCCAGAATAAAACCCAAAACTGTGTAAGGGATCAGAACCTCAACTCTTGCTTCATAGACTGAACTGTCCAAATACTAACTACAACCAAAAGCTAACAGTTCTAGCCTCAGCCCCGCACTTTTTGCATCATTGACCCTACCTGTTTATATAGACTCAATCCCTGGCTTCTTGTTAGCAAATTTATCATGCTAGAGAGTCTTTTGAACTGTGTTTGAGTCAAAATAATGCTAGAGAGTCTTTTGATTGTGCTAGATTTGCTTCTTGGGATTACTCAAAAATCAAATTTTATTTACTTAATAAATTAGATATATCTTAATAAAAAATTTGATTGTGCTAGATTTGCTTCTATTGGATGGAGTAACAATTGGAGATAGCACAGTATTACATATTGCTGCTAGTTCAAACCAGGACCTCACATGGCAGCGCACAATAGATAATGTAGACTTCACAAGAGAAGTCTACCAAAGAAACAGATCCTTGTTGATGGCATGCAATAGGTTAAAAGAGACACCTCTCCACTGTGCTGCAAAGGCCGGGAACTATGGAATGGTTTCCCGCTTTATATCTTTTGCTGAAGAAGAGGATCAGGCTGTAAAGCAGACCCTTCTAACAGCAAGAAATATACACGGTGAGACCGCACTGCATGAGGCGGTGCGAGTTGGATACGGGAATATAGTGGAGAAGCTTATACTTTCTGAACCTAGCATAACTGGTATTGTTGACATGGATGGGGTATCTCCTCTGTACCTGGCAACTATGATGAATGCACTTCACATAGTCGAAATCTTCACAAAAGAAGAGCCATCCAGGGTGTCCTGTGCGGGACCAGAAGGAGAAACTGCACTACATGTTGCCGTGCTAGAATATACCGGTATGTATTGTTTTCTGTCATGATTTTATTATGTTTTTTAGACCAAAATCTTAAAAGTTTTTAATTGTTTAATATTTTAAATGCACTAAAAATATTCATTAATTAGTATTAACCGAAGATATATGTTTCTACAAAGAATTCATCTTGTTTCCTTCCTAGATGGATGCCTTTGTTTTTCACTCTTCTCTTCCTGATCCAACTCAGAGGACCCTGCTTTTTTTGTCGGGATCGTTTGATCTAGAGAAAATGCATCAGATTTCTTTACTGACATCATCAATAACCCATGTAGATGACACCACAGCTTAATCTGACATTTTTTTTTTTTGTAAATCAGACATTTTTTATCAGAAAAAGGAAATTTAATAACATATACTACTAAATTGATACCCATCTCTGCCTACTAGCCTCCAAGAAAAAAAAAATTATACCCCACACTGTGTCGACCTTTCTTCTAGAAATTGTCAAAACTGAACATTATTTAAATCTAAAGAATTTCGCCCCTTTTATTACTCTTCTTGCACAAAAATCAGTGCAGTTGTGTTCCATTACGCCAATGCTGGAAGCAATGGAAAGTATTGAGGATAAAGTAACTGACTGGATTGATTAATGCAGAAAAATTTCTCAGATGAATTCTCTCGTAAGAATCATGTCCCGCCGAATCCAACCCAAACTAACAGATCTGACCCAAGTTAGTCGGTCATTTATCCAAGAATTAATCATGTAACATTTGATGCGAACAAGATCCAATTTATCCGGGATTCAATTATAGATTCTAACACCTTTTCTTGATTGTTATGTAATAACCTTTATGACAGGAATTACGCGTGCACTTTTGGAATGGAACAAATCACTTGCAACTAAGGTAGATGACATGGAAAGCACTCCCCTTCACTATGCAGCATCAGTTGGACATCTTCAGACTGTACAGCTCTTATTGGGAGATGATGAAATAAAAAAAGCAGCTTACATGGCAGACAAGAACGGGTTATTTCCCATACACACAGCTGCAAAGTGTGGTGAAGCATTAATAATTAAGGAGCTGATAAAGCAATTTCCCGACTCGGATGAATTACTTGATACCCAAGGAAGAAACTTTCTTCACCTTGCCATTGAAAACGGAAAAGGAAACATTATTGTTCATATGCGTGGTAATCACACCTTTATGAGAATGCTCAATGCCAGGGATTATCAAGGAAATACACCACTTCATTTAGCTAGTGAAAAAGGACAATACCACATTGTGAGGTTTCTGATATCAATGAAGACGGTGTACTCGAGCATCATGAACAGGAATGGCCTAACACCAGTTGATCTTGCTTTAAAGCAGCTGGATCATGGATTAAAATTCTTACTGGTAAGGAACATAAACTTATTTTTATTCCTCTTTTTCGCTACATTCGTTTTCCTTGTTATCCTAATGATACTTTTCTTGTGATTTCCCTTCTACAAGTTACTCTTGTCTATTGAGCTTCCCTGTCTCATAATTTCTCGTGTGTGTGTGTATATATATAGAGAGAGAAAGATTGGTGAAGATCGCAAAGATCAAAGTAGTAGTTCCTCAACCTTGGTGCTACCAATTGGTTTTAGAATTTTTAAAGTCCAAACAGTCGATCCAAGCCATTAGATGTGATCTCTTTATTAAAATGTGCTTGGAGACCAAATTTTATATTTTTTTATTTTTTTCTACTAATTATTAAGATGGTTTAAAAATTGTTGATTTTAATATTAGTAAAAAACTTTTGGACCATTGAAAACAACAATTTTCAAACCATCTTAATAAATAGTAAACAAATTCCAAAAAAATGTAAAATTTGGTCTTCAATCACATTTTAATATAGATATATACGTATAGGCACTTATCGCGAGGGAACTCCGTCGCAAAAAGTATCGTTGGGAAAAGTAGGCACTTATCGCGAGGCACTTTTTGCGAGGGAGTACCGTCATAACTGTGCTTTTTCTTTTCGCAACGGTACTTTTCGCGACGGAGTTCCCTCGTGATAAGTGCCTACTTTTTGTAGTTTATATCATGTTGAACGGTTTGGATAGACTATTTGGACTTTGAAAATTGCAAAACAGAATTGGTATGACGATGGCTCAGGAACTACCATTTTGATCTTAACCAACCTCTCTCTCTACATATATATATATTCGCTGTAGTGGCCTCAGAACCTAACTAAGAGAATAGAAGGAAATTTTATTATTTAATGAATGAGTATTCTACCCGCAGAAATTTTATTTGTTTTGACCTATAATTTCTCTTTATTCAGGGCACAAGGTTCAATATACTTCGTTGCCTGATGTGGACTGGTGCACTTCCTAGTCCTCGTCGGGCTGATCATCTCATTGATGATTTGGACATTCCCAGGAAAGACGAAAAGAGAGAGAGAGAGAAAGTCGACAGTGTTACCCGTAACTTGGCTATTATCTCAGTACTAATTGCAACGGTGACTTTTGCCGCTAGTTTCACCATGCCAGGTGGATATATTGCTGATGACCACATGAACACAGGCACACCTATTTTTTCCCGGAAATATGCCTTCAAGGCTTTTATTGTTGCAGATTCATTAGCGTTTTTGACATCTATTTTTGTCACAACATGGCTTATTTATGCCGGGTTAGTTTTTGTAGATATTGAGCTTCGTAAAGTATGGCTCATATATTCAGTACGGTTGGTGGTATTTGCTGCCAGAGCCACTATCTGTGCTTTTGCTTTAGCAATATATACATTGCTATATCAAGTAAATTTGGGAATAAGCATACTGGTTTGTGTTGCTTCATTCGGTATACTTCCGTTTAGCAAACCGGCTTACTGGGAAAAGACGCTGTCACTTGCACGACCGATAGTGAAGCGGATTGGGTGGAGAGGATTGATTGAGTACCACCATGGTCCTTGGACTTCGATGCGCAATACTCTAGGACCTTCGATCAGGCGCAAGTTCTCTAACCTCATCTTCTGGGAATTGTTACAGCATATTTTTCTGTACGGTCTTATCTTTGGGTTGGCACTAATTTAATGAAGAACTTGACAATCTAGTTTGGTTTGGTTAGAATCTTTTAGATGTATTGTAATTTATGATTTTTAAAACCTTGTTAGTTCAGATGTGTTGTACTGTACTGTCTATCATGTGATTTCTCGGACGTGTTCTATAATAGTTATTCAAAGATGTTATTTTGTTCCTCATTGATTCATTGTCCTATTAAACTATTATCAAGCCATATATAAATGCATATCAAGTTTTATATCGGAGCTTTTTTTTTATTCAATATAGCGGAGTTTAAAGTTTAATACAAATTGAATGTACGATAAGTATTTATTGAGAATAATTGATCTCAGTTATACATCATATCAAGCGGCCAAGATCAAACATAGCATTAATTGTTCTAGTACTGTATGTAAAGCAATAAAGTAGAAAGTAGATATATACAGCTGTACACGGCTACTATATAAAATAGGAATTAACAGCTAGTACGCCTCTTAGCATAAATAGGAACAAGATTTGTAAAGAAATTAAGACAATAAGATTGAATGAAAGAGTTTCTCTCCTTAGATCATATAAAAATAACATAGTATCAGAGCCAAAATACTAATAAACCGATAATTTCCAATAATATATACCAGTAATCTCATGCAAAGTCTCAAGCAACACAAACAACCCGAAAACAAGAAAATCTGCACGAATCAAGCATGGCAACAGAGGGGCAACACTCATACGAGGCTACCATACATTCCTCAAAAATAACCAATACATTGTTCAATGGCAGAAATTATGTGTCTTGGACTAGATCGGCTACATTGACACTTTATTCCCGAGTTAAATTCGAATTCGTCACTAGAGAAATTACCATGATTAATATAAAAAATAAATTATTTGAACATGATTAATATAGGGTAGCTTTAGCGCTGTTTACAAAATAAAATATTAAGAAAGAGCAAGATAGAAAAAACCAGAAAAAACAAGAAAAATGGAGGTGGCCATTAGCGAATGAAATGGCGAAGAAAAAATAGTAAAGCAGAAAGAAAAAGGATGGAACTGGACAGTTCCAATCATCTTTGAAATGGAGAGCGCTGCTCTTGGTTTTGATATGGAAAAAAAGAGCAAACCAATTCTTTGAGTAGGCTGGGCTGAAGAATAAAGAATAGAAGAAACAGGGCGACATACACTACTACAGAAAAAGAGATTGCACACGGACATTAATGGAAGAGCTACACGGATTCCCTGCCGTGTTTAAAGCCAGGGTGTATGAATAGGTCAGAAACTACACACGGATATTTAACCGTGTGTGATTATAATGATTTCTACACGGATTACTTTGTAAACAGCCGTGTACAAAGACCTGCCGGTGTCGCTCTCCAAGTTACCGAGCTACACGGATATCCCCTAATTAACTGTGTACGATTACTCTTTCTACACGGTTTTGTATTAAAAGTCCGTGTAGCTATCTTAGCTATCATACACGGACGTTTGGTAAATATCCGTGTACAAATAGCTAATATTTTTTGTATTTCGCCTCCAGCATTGCTATCATACACGGATATTTTAGAAATAATCCGTGTATGATTACTATTTCTACACGGATTTGTATTAAATGTCCGTGTAGCTCTCTTAGCTATCATACACGGACATTTGTTAAATATCCGTGTGCAATAGCTAATTTTTTTTTTGTTTTTTCTATCGTACACGGACAATTGTTAAATATCCATGTATAATAGCTAATCTCTTTTTTTTTGTATATTTTGTTTTTGGACTAGCCTCCAGCTTTGCTAGCCAGTTTTTTGCGACAGAATACAAAATTCATATAGCAATAAATTCATTCGAAACAGATTAATTAGGAAGAAATTCATATACTAAATTATACAATATTTTTATTACAAATCTATGCAAATCCATATCGAGGATTACAAAATTCCATGGTAAACCACCTTACCCACATGCACCGCACATCGTCGATCTGATCCTTGGTGTAATGCGGTTGCTTTGTCACATTCTACAAATTATAATTTGATAATAGTTAGTATTTCAGAAAAGGTAGATATCAATTGCTTATTATATAGGAAATTAATATGAAGTACATACCGCTTTTGGAAATAGGAATTGTATTCTTTCGACAAAGTCAAACATGAATATCATCATGTAATAAGCGCATTCCCAACCCTCCAACTGTTGCGGGCTCTGAAATTTACATTTAGCAGCCTTTGTTAGAATGACAAAATTTTTTTAACAAGATATGAAATTTCTAACTCATAAAGTGTGCTCACCAACATCCACTTCTAATTCAACTTGCTTTTCTTGCACGTGCCCGTGCTATCTGATCCTCCCTCTTTAATATATTTCGCAAAAGCCCTTACAAAATTGAGTGAATGTAATTAGCAATTTTATAATTTGATATGATTGAAAGAAATTCAAACCTAGTGAATTAGTATTGCTTACTTATTCACAAAAGGGAAGATAGCTTTGCACTTGTCAAGCGCGATCCTTCCTTTGGGCTTACAAGAATCAACAATTATGCCCACATTTAGGTACGGCACAATGATAATCGAACACCAATGTTTGCTGTGGGAGGAGAAGAATTATAGTACTTTAGCATATAATAGTGACACAAGTGTTTGCTATGGTTGATAGTGTGATTTCATTTTTTTATGTTTAACTTTTATTTTCTTTATACAATTCTTTAATTAAAATATAAGCAACACATAAGTTAAAATTAGAACTAACCTCTGGTGGTATGGCACGAGAATGAATTTCTTCTCCTCCACCTTAGCACGATGCATCGCAAAACACATGTACTCGATAGCTACATCCGAATAACATGTCACTGCCATAGAACTCACTTTCTCGGGGTCCAGAAATATGCACAAGTTCTTCTTTTCAACAATCTCATCACAGTTTTGGACTAGCTTCCTGAAAACTCATCATATTGAAATTAGAATATATTTTTGAGTTCTATACAATAATGAAAATAATTTTTGATCACTAACATGAGGAAAATGGTGATGAATGACACATCGAGCCATTTGTCGGATGACGAGTGGTGGAAGAGGTCCTTGAAGTCTTTGAACGACAGCAGGAGATCCCTGCCTTCGTGTAGAAACATCCCAGGTGGGACAGGGATGATGATATCCTCCATGCCTTCGGGCGCCGTCATCAAGTGGTCGTGGAGAACGCGCAAATCATTGGGCAAACGGCTGTATTCTTCTTCGGTGACCATAGGACGGGGCGGTGATTGTGGTGCGTCAGCCCCGACGTCGCAAGCCATCTCCTGACGTACCGGTGACATCGCCGTACTGGTGACATCATCTCCTCGTGTCTGTATCAAATTATAAATGGATTATTCAAGTATTTCAAAAATAATGATTTGAATGTAACAAAATAAATGGATTTTTTTATGGATTACCTGATCCAAAATAATCTGACTCTTGGGCCATTGGACAAATGACATCCGTGCCTCATCAAGCACAAGCATGTCGTCGGTAGGGACATGAAGGGGTACGCGCTGCTATCCATCCACGACTAACTCAACCTGCACGCATGCATGGTCGGGCCTTAGCTGACCAAAGTGTACACTTTTGGCTCCTGGATGTACAACGCCCTTAGCAACGATCAGAGGAACACTACCCTGCCACAGGACGTGGTCGCATGCTCTGGGGTCCTGCAAATTATCAGAAAGTTGTTTATTTTAATGGTGCGATATTGTCTAACAAGGTTACAAACAGATTTTAATTACCTTTAGATTATGAACAAGTATTGATTACCTTGAGATTATCCAAATCGTCTAAGGCCCACGTGCCGGATGCTTGACTACTTCGCCGAATTCCCGGCAAAATGGGAGGTGGTTGCTCAGAGGGCTGCGTAGTTGCTGATCTAATTTGACTCAACAACCTTGATTCCATCTCAGCAAACCTTGCGTCGTACTCCTTGCTCACCTCCGCGCGTACCTGCGCAACTATCTCGTCCTTGTTTACCTTGGCACGAGATTTTCTTCGAGGTTTTTGTCCCTTCACTCGGAACACCTCCTTTCAGCCCCTGTAGCCCCCTACACCCCTTACTCGACCCGTGTGTTCTGGATTCTCGAGCGCTGCGGCCAATGAATCATTTTGTCTTTCTGTACTCCGGGCACCCGAGTTGACCTCCTCCTCCACCTCCAACTGTTCAAGTCGAAGAATTAGTTATAGCAAAAGATCAAGTAGAAGAATTAGTTATAATTTTGTACATGAGTGTCACAAAGTAATAACAAAGGACTTTTACCATTCTTTGAGCCACGGGTTGCAAATTCTTTGGGAGTACTATCCTCCCGTCAGCGGTTACCTCGGATCTACCCATGAACCAATCTTGGCCCCTAGGATTTTGGATCCTAACCACGGGTGAGTCAGAATCCTTGTTTTGCTCCAGTATTTTTCTCCATTCTGCCGACTTACCCTCGTAACCAGCTGACCCTAGATGGTGTGGATACTTGTTCAAGGCAACGATCCTCCTGCCTTCATCACTTTTTGCCTTCACAGAAACAATGCAACGATCAGTTAGTTTTAGAAAGATAAGTACATATCGAGAAAGAATAAGCATAAATTTGGCACAAGTTAGATACCCGGAACTCTTCGGTCGACTTCAAAGCTTGAAACACCTCCCAGTCCTCTTGTTTTAGCCATTTGTAGTAGCCTACCGGATTTCTCCCTTTCTCCATGAATTCCGTCTTCAACGTGCTCTTGAATTGCTTCCAGCCCTCATTCATTATCCTCAGAGTCTTAACCTTTGGAACGTCGTTCGGGATGTTCCATTGTGCCTGATTGACACCAAATTTAGTGTATTCAAGTATAGATCATACATCAGTGAAAATAAAGCCAAGAGTTGTTAGGCACTTTACCTTCACCATGTTCCACCACTCGTTCTTCTTCTCTTTATCAAAATGATCCCATCTCTCTACAAGGATACTCGCTTTTTGCCTCACCAAACTCGTACACCAATTTGAGTATTTGATCCGTTTTTCTCCCTGCGCACGCTCGTCTTCTGTGAACCAGATTTCCAACTACTTCTGTTTGGACGTGCCCGTGCACATTGTCGGACCTCTTTTCCTTCTTTCTGATGAGACAGTAGCTTGCTGCTCCTCTTCTGCCATCATATCTACGTACTCATCCTCAACCAACATGGTTCTGGAAGAAATTAATGATCAAATCACAATTGTGTACAAAGAGAATGCAAATAGTTGAGTATTAAAATCTCTCGAATGAGAGCAAATTGACAACTCTAAACTCTAAACCCTATATCATAATCCCTAAATCAATCAATTTTTTAAAAGAATCATGTCGGTTTACCCTAAACCCTAAACCCTAAATATTAAATATTTTTAGTTAAAATTAAAAGCAACCAAATATCAATTAAAACCCTAAACCCTAAATATCAATTTTTTCTAAAGCAACCAAAAATTACAGATTTGAAAGGAATATTGTTGTAATATGTTTAGAAAAAAAAAATATAAAATCTCATTCCAAATTAGAACTTAAAAAAACTATATCAATTAAGTAAGAGCAATCTAAGTAGTACATCACCATATATCAAAATAAAAATAAGAGTCATTAATTCATCTTAGAAACTTAATGTCTTTTATACATCACCATATATCAAAAGAAAGCAAGAGCAATCTAAGTAGTATCACAAAAGAAGAGAGCTCTATCTATCAAAATGCACAAGTAATTCTTATATATCTTTGTCCTTCATTCATTTCTATTCTTCACCTTTTCCCCTCAACATCAAATCCATGCACCAAAAACTCATGAGTATATGAAACCTAATCTAGTAAATTTCTGAACAACCAAAACCAAAACGTTCTGTGAACTCATGAGTATATGCCACCAATTGAACAACCAAAACCTTGCACAAAAAGTTCTAGAACAAAGGCACCAATTTCACATAATTGCAGCAATTTTTAATTAACATTTTCAGAAATTCGCAGTTTCGCACCCCTAAATCAGTGCAAAAATTGAGAGAGAGAGACCTGATGGTCAGAATTATAATACACCATGTTGGTGGTTTAATCCCTTGAAAACTATGTTGCACGGATACTTCAGAATAGGTCACGTATCCGTATCGGACACGTATCGGATACCGATACGCGTACGATACGGCTCCGATACGTATCCGATACGCCAGCTGGCGTATCGGAGTACGTGGCGTATCCTAGTTAGGTAGATACGGTCAAGATACGCGTTGAATATTCAGGGATACGGCTGTTTCAAATGAGATACGGGCGAGATACGGGGATTTAGGTTTCTCACTTTCTCTCCACTGTGCTCCGAACTAAAAGAAAGAAAACCTCTCTGACGGCTCTCCGCTCGCCTCTCCGCTCCGAACCACTCCACTCCGCTCCGCTCTCTCCGCCGTCTCCGCTCAGGCTCTCTCCGCCGTCTCCTTCCGCTGTCTCCGCTCCTCTCTTGCCTTGGTGCTGCCTCGGCTCCTCTTGCCTTGGTGCTGCCTCGGCTCCTCTTTTGCCTTTTTTCTTGCCTTGGTGCTGCCACGGCTCCTCTCTAATTCGGGTAATATTCAAGTACCAGTTTGAATTTTTGATTAATTAGTGATTAGTGTACTTGATGAACGAAAAAAGGGGATTAATAAACATGATTAATATGAATTTGAGTACCTCTCTTGCTGTTTATGAACCCCAAATATGAGATTTGAGTGAGAAAAGGAAAAGAAGAGAGATTAATAAACATGATGGAACAAAGGCGAATCTGAGCCTCATTCCCTTTCTGCCTTGGTCACTGAATTTTTTCTCAAAGATATCTATTTTTTACTCTTGATAATTAATTAGTGATTACCTTTTGCCTTTTTCTCTTGGTGTTTCTGTTACTGGGACCAGTACTAGTACCTTTTTCTCTTGTTAAATTGAAACAGCAAGGAAAATTGAAGGCTTTTGAAATAGATAAATCGAAGACTTTTGAAATAGGTAAATTGAAGGCTTTTTGACCGGTACCAGTACCAGTAGCTTTTGAATAAATTGAAGGCTTACATTAGAAACTTTTGAAATAAATGGTTGTACTGAAATAGGTAACATCTTATATTGAAATAGATAACATCAAGCAGTCTGCTTCGATATCTTCAACTCCGGATAGCATGGGTAGTACTGCCTCAACCACTGTTTCGATAATATAAGTGTAATACAAGTGTTGAATTAATAATATAAGTGTAAGTTTTTTACTTATTGTAATACAAGTATTGAATTAATAATATAATTAAAATAATAAAAATAATATATATAATAGCCGTATCGTATCCGTCATTTTTGAAAATTGCCGTATCGCCGTATCCGTATCGTATCCGATACGATACCCGTACCCGTATCCATGCAACATAGCTTGAAAATGATCTACAAATATCGATTTTATTTTAATATTAAAGTTCTAAATTTTAAGTTATTAACTTTTTAAATATGAAAACAATATTGTTGTAATATGTTTCTAAAGCAACCAATTTTTAAGTGATGACTACAAAAATTATACCGATATTTGTAGAGGAGCGCAGAGGAGGAGAGAGAGGCGGAGGAGCGAAATGTGGCAGAGGCAGAGGACCAGCGTGAGGAGGCAGAGGGAGAGAAACAGCGAGAGGCGGAGGACCGAGAGGAGGCAGAGGAGGCAGAGGGGAGGCCGACGGAGAGGAGCAGCGAGAGGCGAAGGACCGAGAGGCGGAGGAGGCAGAGGGGAGGAGCGCAGAATTTGAAAGAGTTCGAAGTTAATTAGAAGGGAATAAAATATCAGGCGCTTGGGATATAGGGAGCTAAAAAATTGTGTAACTGAACCTGGGACCCGCCTGTCGGACCTCTTTCTACACGGACATCTACCTAACAGTCCGTGTGCAATTCTCTTTCTACACAGACATCTAGCTAATAGACCGTGTAGCTTTCTTCCATTTATACACGGACTATTAGCTAAATGTCCGTGTATAAATAGGTCCGACAGGCGGGTCCCAGGTTCAGTTACAAGCAACTAATATTTCTAAAGTAATAATAAATTAACTAAAATTGTATATTTCTAATATTTAAAAACTTATACCGATATTTGTACCAAGCAACTAATATTAAAATCTAATACTGAAATTTTATTTATTTTATTTTATTATTAAATGTTTTAACTAATATTTTCAAAACTAATACTAATATTTGGACTAATATTTGAAAGCTAATTGTCCTTTTTTTTCTCTTTTTTCCTTTTTTATTTGATATATTACAAGCTAAAGTTGTAATATTAAAAGCTACACGGTTTTAAACAAAATAAATATTATACATAAACCTTTTTTTTTTTCCTTTTTCTCTTTTTTTCCACTATTTGAACAATACCCTCGGTCCATAATCCGTCATTGTGGTTGGATCGCATGTAGTCAGCTTCGTCTACCCCTTCAAGTGTTGCTACCTCAGCTTGCACATCGATACAAAATGGAGGTACTTCGTCGAACTGGTCGTACTCTTCTTCATTGACGACATTTTCTACCCCGACAATCCTTCTTTTTTCGGATAGGACGACGCTCAACCTACCATCACTCGGATTAGTGGCATAAAAGACTTGGGTGGCTTGCTTGGCGAGTATAAACGGATCATCAACATGCCCAACCCTGTTAAAATCAACGAGTGTGAACCAGTTGTTATCAACTTTAACACCTCGGTCTTCGACCCATTGACACCGAAACACGGGAATGCTCAGGTGAGGACATTAATGAGCTCCCAAATTTCTTCAATAACGCCATAATATGACTTTGATGCTATTACAGCCCGGCCATCTCCGGATCTACTGAATTCTTGAGAGGTCGCCACCAACGTCACCCCACTATTTGCATCGTGCTCTTATCACTCTGGAATTTAGTGTAAAATGTATATCCGTTAATCTCATATCCTTGGAATGTTCTAACAACAATTTGGGGTCCTTCGCCAAGCAGTTTAACAATTTCAGGTACGGGGTGTGACTTCACTCTTTCTTTCAGCCATCCTATAAAAGAACGATTATGCTCGTTAGCAAGCCACTTCTGACTTCTCGTGTAGTTTTGTTGTTGAAGGATTGTCATGTGCTCATCTATATAGGGAGCAATATCTGTCATGTGCTGTAGTACAATAAAATGTGCCTTTTGTAGTTTATTTAGATCAGCAACTACAGCTCTTAACCCAATTGTCCCGACTCCTTGGAGCCTTCCCTCGTATCGAGATTTTGGAATGCCAATAGGATCCACACCGGTCAAGTAGTTGGTGCAAAAATCAATCACCTCCTCCGTGGAATATCCTTCTATGCTACCTTCGGGTCGATGTCGGTTCCTTACGTATTTTTTCAAGATGCCCATGTATCTCTCGAATGGATACATATACCAAAGGAACACGGGACCACAAATCTTAATTTCTCTCACAAGATGAACAACAAGGTGAACCATAATATCAAAAAAAGATGGCGGAAAATACATCTCAAGTTGGCAAAGAGTAACGACGACCTCCTTTTGCAAAGAGTCTAATTTTAGAGGGTCTATCACTTTGGAATTTATTGCATTGAAGAAAGAACAAAGCTTCGTAATGGTTTGACGAACGTGCTTTGGTAAAATTCCCCGAATTGCAACGGGAATTATATGTGTCATTAAAACATGACAGTCGTGGGATTTCATACCAAGCAACTTCAGGTCCTTCATTGACACCAGCTTCTTAATATTCGAAGAATACCCTGATGGAACTTTTATACCATTGATGCATTCACAGAAGCTTGTTTTCGCTTTCTTTGACATTGTGCACAGTGCGGGGGTTAGGTATGTGCGCTTCCCTTTCTCCTGCGGTGCGAGCTCGTGTCGTATTCCCATCTCTACCATGTCTTTTCTCACTTTAATATCATCTTTAGTCTTCCCCGGAATATTCAATAATAAACCAATTAAACTGTCGCAGACATTTTTTTCAACATGCATGACATCTAGGCAATGCCTCACTTCTAAATATTTCCAGTACGGTAGCTCCCAAAATATGGAGCTCTTTTTCCAAATATTCTTCGGTGGTGCTTTGGCGCATTTTCCAAAAATAACATCAATGTTTTTTACCCGTTCGAAGACACTCTTCCCGTCTAATGGATGACGCCATCCCAGACCTCTTTGCAGTACGCATCCCAGACCGGAACGCCATCACGCCACAATTTTTGGAGGTCCTCCATTAATGGTGCAAGATATACATCTATGTCATTTCCGGGTTGTCTGGGTCCTTGGATTAGTAATGACATCATTATATATCTGCGTTTCATGCACAACCAAGGAGGAAGATTGTAGATGGCTAGAAGAACTGGCCAAGTACTGTGACGACTGCTCATGCTTCCAAACGTACTCATTCCATCTGAGCTCACCACAATCCTAAAGTTCCTCATTTCAGAACCAAATTCTTTGAAATGTCTGTCAATGTTTCTCCATTGAGGAGAATCAGCCGGGTGCCTTAGTTTACCGTTATTTTTGCGCTCTTCTTCGTGCCAGCGCAATAATTTTGCATCTTTGGGATTCGCAAACAACCGTTTGAATCTCGGTATTATCGGCAAATACCACAACACCTTAGCCGCAGGCCAGCCATTTGTGTCCTCGTTACAATCATCAGTGTCCTGGTTCTTACGTTTATACCGTGAAACACCGCATTTAGGACACACATGCATGGCCTCGTACTCGTTACGATACAATACACAGTCATTCGGACATGCATGTATTCTTTCGATCTTCAACCCCATTGGACATATCAACTTCTTTGCCTGATATATTGTACCGGGTAACTCGTTGTTATCTGGGAGCATTTCTCGTAAAAGCTGTAACAAGAACGTGAAACTCTTATCGCTCCAACCATTGTCTGCTTTTAAATTTAATAATTTCAACACAGCTGACAGTTTTGTAAATTTGGTACACCCGGGATACAACGGCTTCTTGGATTCATTAGACAAATTTTGAAATTTATCATAATTTTTAATACTAATTTCATCTTCCACATCACGTAACATTTCCTCCAAATTTTCAGTAAACTCGTGTTCTACATTTTTATCAAAATTCATCTCCATCTCACCATCGTCGTTTTCGGGTTCGACATTATCAGAATCTTCGACACTCTCATAATCCTCATTCCAATCAAGTTCAAAATTATCAGAAATTCCAACATTCTTATCATTCAATTCACGATTACAACCTTTACTGGCACTACTACTTTTCCCAAATTTCTCATCATGCATGAACCAACATGTATATCTTTTCTTAAATCTCCGACAAATCAAATGAGCTCTAATTTCTTCGATGTCCAAAAATCTTAATAAATTTTTACAATCTTTACAAGGACACAAAATGTCTTCTTCTTTTTTCTTCACTCTATAACTCTCAGCAAATTTTATAAACTCATCAACGTGAACCAAATATTCTTCACTGTCACGTCGCATTTCATACATCCAACTTCGATCCATCTGTAAATTAAATTAAAAAAATGATTTGATCAATTAATCATGCATGGTCAACATTCTCCATTGTAACAAAATTTTGGGCTTACAAAGGGCCGGTTTACAATCCTAACCCACTCTTTGAATATTATGTCTCATATGTGAACACATATTAGCGAGATTTAATTAGTATTTGAGAAAAATTCGGCAGCATTTTCCCTTAACTCCCCAAGTATGCGTACGAACACATACTCGTAGGAGCAATAAGGGAAAATACTGTCGAACTTTCCTCAAATACTAATTAAATCCCGCTAATATGTGTTCACATCCTAAATGAGACATAATATTCAAAGAGCAGTCCCAAAACGGGGACTATCCAAAATTAATCCCTATTGAGGATTAATTTTGAACTGGCATGGACCTAAAAGCATATATAGGTCGGTTATTGGACCGCAATACACTAATTAATTACATCTAAAATTAAGAAATCAAGCATGCATGAAATGACCTAAATAAGCATAAATAATAGAAAATTAGAGGAAGAAAATGATTTAAATACATATTATTAACCTTAGAAAGATTGAGAGGAGAAAATACAAACTTCAAAGATCTCAGATCTCAGCTGCTGGCCTCAATTCGCAGAAATCTGATAGGAAAAATCTCAGTTCAGAGAGATGTACAGAGGTGCATATATAAAAGACTTGATCAAAACGGTGCTGGAAGGAGAAGACATTAAAACCCTACACTTTTATACACGGATATTTACTTATTAATCCGTGTAGCTCTCCAACTAACCATACACGGCTATTTAATTATTAATCCGTGTACATTTCTACCATTTCTACACGGATATATTATCAAAAATACGTGTATATATTCCTACACGGATATTTAACAACAATCCGTGTAGCTCTCCCAATTATTTGCACACGGACCTCTTTACACACGGATTTGTGGTTTCTAATAACCCGTGTAGCTCTCTCTAATAATTCTACAATGATTATTAACTAATTAGCCGTGTAGAAATCGTGCAGATCTTTTGGGCTCATATTTGGTACACTGTTTTTAATAAAATTGCCAAATCCGTGTACAATGACTATTTTTGTGGTAGTGATATTTAATTAAATAAAAATATTATACATTTTTGCTTAAAATATGAACGATAAAGATTAATAAATATATCAGGTCATAAAATATATTTTATTTTAAAATTTAGATATATATGTATTCAAATAAGAAAGTATGAATTGGTGCATGTTTGATTTTTAGTCGAGAAGAAACTGATGATCATAATATTCAATTGAGAGTCAAAGAGTATTTTGACTTTGTAATTCTTAATTAATAAACTATGATCTTTTAATAATTTAATTAGAGTTAACATGAGATTAATTACTTGAAGGGTAAATAAGAAAAAGTTGTAAAAGTTTGAGAGGTAATTAAGGTGAATTTAAGTTTCTAGGAGTAAATAAGTAACTGCAAAAGTTACGAAGGATATATAGAAAATTATCCCATAAAATCATTTGTGAAATTATGAGGTGATTTGAAAATTTTGATTTGTATCCAGTTCTTGTCACCCAAGGTGATTTTGAAATTTTTTATCTCCATCTCATATTCAAAAAAAACAAATTACAAGTTACTTTTAGTCTCAACAATTTTCTTGAGGGCAAATAGGTAGTTTCATGAGGTGAAGGGAAAAGTGGATGAAAAAGAACGGAAAGGAAGATTATTATATTTTCTATTTTCTTGATTGATTGGTTTTGTTTCCTTCTTTTACACTTCAATTTGGAAAGTAACTGAATATAAAGCTTAGAAGGTTAATTATAAGAACTTACAAGAAATATTGTTATTAATTTTATCTTCATGTTAAATTTCCAACGTAACAAAAATAATAAGGATGTTTATTACAGCCCAAAGGAGCAAACTGTAACCTGCCAATTTTTTTTAGTGTCAGATGGAAGCAAATAAAATGCCAACAATAGTAAGAAGTAATAATTACTCTTCTTGCACAAAAATCGGTGCAGTTGTGTCCCATTACGCCAATGCTGGAAACAGTGGAAAGTATTGAGGATTAAGCAACTGACTGGATTGATTAACGCTGAAAAATTTCTCAGATGAATTCTCTGGTAAAAATCAGCTCTTGTCCCGCCGATTCCAACCCAAACTAACAGATCTGACCCAAATTAGTGGATCATTTATCCAAGCCTTAATCATGGAACATTTGATTCGAACTAGATCCGATTTACATGGTTCTGAAACTCGGAATCGGAATCGGAATCGGGTTCTTGACCGTGGAATCAAAATCGGATGAATCGGCCGATTTCCCGAAATCGGCCGAGTTGACTCGGAAAGTTGTATCTTTTTGGCAAAAGCTTGTTTTGTAGCCAAAAAGTAGGAAAAAATTGATAAAAGAATAATTTGCAGAAAAACTATGTTAAGACAAAATATTACACTCAAATAATCCACTAATTATACAATATAATGCAAGCATCACAAATATAACACACTTTTTATTGCCACAAATCAAATGAAAGAGTCTTGCCGTAGGTGTTGTCTATTAATGTAAAGGGTCCTACAGAGTTACAGAAAATAATAGTAAAAAGAAAAGGAAATATTTAAACATAGTTACGTGTATTTAAACATATTAACTTTGTTATCAATTATATAATATTGCGTTGTTTATGCATTTTTGTTTGTTTGTCAATGCAGTCAATTCATGATTAAAAGTAGATACAATGAATTATCTATTGGCGAATAGCTCCATCATTTTCTTTCCTTTCAGTCGTTTTTTAGCAATGCACTTATCAACCACCAGTATTTGGAACGTATAGTAATTCGCTGGTGGTTTTTGGTTTCATGCTCATTATCTATTGGACATTATTCACATTTTATTGAGTAAGCATTTAAAAATAATTGAAAAAATTGTTGACTCGATCAGACTCGACCAGACTCGGCCAGACTCGGCCTGAAAATAGAATGACTCGACCGAATCAAACACTGTTCAACCGAGTTTTGCTGAAAAAATCGCATGGGTGCGAGACTCGGGTGAAACTCGGACCGAACACGGTCGATACCGATTTGACTCGGCCGAGTTTCCAAACCATGCGATTTATTCTGGATTCATTTATAGATTCTAACACCTTTCCTTGATTGTTATGTAAAATCCTTAACAACAGGAATTACGCGCACACTTTTGGAATGGAACAAATCACTTGCAACTAAGGTAGACGACTTGGAAAGCACTCCCCTTCACTATGCAGCATCAGTTGGAAATCTTGCGACTGTACGGCTCTTATTGCAAATTGATGAAAGAAAAACAGCAGCTTACATGGCAGACAAGAACGGGTTATTTCCCATACACACAGCCGCAAAGTGTGGCAAAGCATTAATAATTAAGGAGCTGCTAAAGCAATTCTAAGCGGAAAAGGAAACATAATTGTTAGTATGGGTGGTGATAATCACACCTTTTTGAGAATGGTCAATGCCAGGGATTATCAAGGAAATACCCCACTTCATTGCTGGTGAAAGTGGACAATACCACATTGTGAGGTTTCTGATATCAATGAAGATGGTGTACTCGAGCATCATGAACAGGAATGGCCTAACACCAGTTGATCTTGCTTTAAAGCAGCTGGATCGAGGATTTGGATTCTTCTGGGTAAGGACCATAAACTCATTTTTATTCCTCTTTTTCGCTAGATTCATTTCCCTTTTTTATCCTAATGATAGTTTTCTTGTGATTTCCCTTCTCCAAGTTAACTCTTGTCTATTGAGCTTCTCTCTCTCATGATTTCTCGTCCTCTTTCTAATTGGAAATGTTTTTCTTTTCTCATTGAATAACATGCTAAATTTTGTGTTTGAGAAGGCAGCCGGAAAAAGATAATTTAAAAGTTAAAACACTAGCATTTCAGCTGTTCTAGCATGTTACAAATACATAGCATAGACACTCAGCAGCTTAATATCAAAACCTTAGAATGACAAATTGATACACTTATGACCAATAATTCAAATATCTTTCCACAAGCAGGATTTGTTTTTATCAGGTATAGTTTTTCAACTATTCCAAATGAAAACCAAATTTGTCATGAACTTTCAATTGGATTTAAATTTTTATTGATTGGTTGATAAAGAATTCGGTTAGTCTTTACAGTTGTTTGATGGACTACCACTCTGAATTGCCACAATAACGTAGGCACCAAACGCAGCACCTGTTTTCCTGTAACTTTTTTCTGCAACTTGATAATTATTTGATTAATATTTTTGAGTCTATCATATTATTAAGAAGTTGTGAATTAAATTGTACATTCATTTGAATTGTTGGTCTATTTCTTCCACTTTTCGTTTTGATGGTCTCTGTTTCGTTTATCATTTCGTTTGATATAAAACAACATAAATATTGTACGTGCCTCATTACTGTTCGACTCCTTGTGACCAAAGAAGCACCGTTGAACCTTCTGCTCCCATTCTCCTCTGACATTATCAGATTGCCTAATTTTATATTTTTATTAACACTGACCTTTATCTCCCCTTTTAATCTCTGCCCTATATATCATAGAAGGTAAAATCGGCTGTTCTGGAACGGAATCGGCCGATCTGGAGCGGAATCTGACTGTACCGATCCAATTTCAGGCCGAGTTACACGGTTAGTGTAGATTTCGTCAAATTTCATTCATTCCGGCCCGATTCCAGTAATATTCAGTCGTTCTGAAGCGAATCCAGTCAAATTTCGGCCGAAATAGACCAATTCCACTTAAATTTCTGTCAAAACGTGAATTAAACTCACTCCAAAATTTTTTTCCTATACGTGAATCGAACCTAAGTCGTCTTGCTATGCAACCAAACCAACTACCACCAAACCATACAACCTTTGTTGTTAAAAAACACACCTCATTTATATATATGAGAATTTCAATTTGTACCAGTCCATTCAATCACAGATTGAGGAATGTTGTCTTTTTTTTGTTTGACTGAACTAAAGTAGAATACAGTTATATATACTGTTGTACTTATATTCTAAAGTGATAGAATACAAATTAAAAGGAAATCACGGATTAAGAAGATTGACAGATGGTGTCAAGTTTTGTATTAATTGAAATAAGTTATTACAATTTTTTAAAAATGTCACGGATTAGCAAAAAAGTGTAAAACAGATTGGCAGATGGTGCCAAAATTTTTTATTAATTTTTTTAGTGTAAAACAAGCTTCTGGCAAAAAGTCTGATTTTCCGATCCGATTCGGCCGATTCCGACCGAATTTTCCGATCTGGATCGGAATCGGACGGTGCCGATCCCGATTCCGATTCTGATTTTTCCTTCTATGCTATATATATTACCTGTAATGGCCTCATAACCTAACTAAGAGAATGAAAGGAAATTTTATTTTTTAATGAATGAGGATTCTACCGGCAGAAATTTTATTTGATATTGGCCTATAATTTCTCTTTATTCAGGTCAAAGAGTTCAATATACTTCGTTGCATGATGTGGACTGGTGCAATTCCTAGTCCTCGTCGGGCTGATCATCTCATTGATGATTTACAGATCCCCAAGAAAGACACAAATACAGAGAGAAAGAAAGTCGAGAGTATTAACCGTAACTTGTCAATTATCTCAGTACTAATTGCAACAGTGACTTTTGCCTCTAGTTTCACCATGCCAGGTGGATATATTGCTGGAGAGGCACACCTATTCTTTCCAATTATCTCAGTACTAATGAACAGAGGCACACCTATTCTTTCCCGGAGATATGCCTTCAAGGCTTTTATTGTTGCAGATTCATTGGCGTTTTTGTCATCTATTTTTGTCACAGCATGGCTTATTTATACCGGGTTAGTTTTTGTAGATATTGAGCTTCGTCAAGTATGGCTCATATATTCATTACGGTTGGTGGTATTTGCTGCCAGAGCCACTATCTGTGCTTTTGCTTTAGCAATATATACATTGCTATATCAAGTAAATTTGGGAATAAGCATACTGGTTTGTGTTGCTTCATTCGGTTTACTTCCGTTTAGCAATCCGGCTTTAGGGAGAATTTTGTCACTTGCACCACCGATAGTGGAGCGGATTGGGTGGAGAGGATTGTATAAGGCCGACCTTGGTCCTTGGACTTCGATACGCAGTTGTCTACGATCTTGGATCAGTGCCAGTTTCTGTACGGTCGTCTTCAGCGAATTGTTATGTCATATTTTTCTGTACGGTCTTATCTTTGGGTTGGCACTAATTTAATGAAGAACTTGACAATCTTGTTTGGTTTGGTTAGAATCGTTTAAATGTATTGTAATTTATGAATTTTGAAACCTTGTTAGTTCAGATGTGTTGTACTGTACTGTCTATCATGTGATTTCTCGGACGTGTTCTATAATAATTATTCAAATATGTTATTTTGTTCCTCATTGATTCATTGTCCTAGTAAACTATTATCATGCCATATATAAACGCATATCAAGTTTATATCAGAGTTTTTTTTATATTTAATATAGCCGAGTTTAAAGTTTGAAACAATATAGGGGAGTTGAAAGTTTTTTTTAATTCAATATAGCGGAGTTTAAAGTTTTATATCGGAATTTAATATAATACTGATGTACTTCGAAAACATGAAGAAAGAAGAACATATTAAAAAAACGAGGTAATAAAGGTTGAAGGTCGTACATGTGGCCATCATAAATATGTAATTAAAAACAAGTAAGAATTGTACAATTATAATGAATTAGAAATATGATTTACAATATTATCATTAATTTTCAATCTATGTTATGGACTAATCCAAGTTTAATTAATAAAAAAATTAATATTTATCAACAATAAAGAAAGACATGAAGAAATAGCTATAGTTGTCATGCTTTATATATTAAAAAAAATGGCAAAGTGTCTCATGAGTTGGAAGGCAGTATGCGAACCTAAAGCAATTGGAGGTCTTGTTGGAAATTGTAAACGGATTGTGGATGGTAGAAAAGAGGAGTTTATAGAATTTGATTTCTTTTACTTATGGAGTGTACAAAACTTTACAAGGCTCTAATATATTTCTCACTCACGCTCACGCCTCACATATACTGACCTACCTAACCCTTCACCTATTTATACATATCACAATGTCGGTTATGACTTGACTAGGGTATGGAAGCTTCTACGTACAATATATTATAGTAGTATTTTCTAGTATGTTCCATTATAACCAACCATATAAGTCGGTTCCTATTTCTTGAATAATCCAGAATGGAATAATTGGGTTTGGGCCTTTCTAGTATGTCCGATCCGAGTTTCACCCGAGTCTCGTGCCCGTGTGAGTTTTTCAGCAAAACTCGGTTGAACATTGCTTGACTCTATCGAGTTAGCCGATTTTTAGGCCGAGTCAAGCCAAGTCAACCGAGTTTCACCCAAGTCTCACCGATTCAAGGCAAAAATGACCGATTCTCACCAACCTGGACTGAGTCTCAGCCGCCTGTGCTGTCGTAGGGTGACCTGGACCGCATGGAGGCTTGAGTTGTTGTCTTGCACATATTTGAATCGCTCCAAATGACATTTTTCATCTTTTATGTGAGGCTTGAGTTGCTGAGTCTTGCACAGTCACTCCGATTCTTACAATTTGGAGCGATTCTCGGCTGATTCTACTTTTTTTTTTGCGTCAATTTGGGTTTATGGTTGTCGATTTGAGAAGATATAAAATTTCTATTTGGGACGAATGAAAACGAAGAGCTCTGTGGAGAAGAAAGGGAAATGTATGTATATTATTTTAAATGAACTTGGTGTATTGAACCATTGAGTATAGAAATAGAAAAGGTCTTTGGTCCACAGTGAACCAGGGGTAACAAAAAAGGATGAGCATTGAAGATGCATTTGTCAAACAACTATTTATTACGGGAGAATCTCAAAGATCAATTAGCACATGAGATATGCTCCCTCCACAACATACTATTCTATCGAAATAAAATTATAAATTTAATTTGAACTATCGGATAAATTGGATAATATGAATTAGCACATGTGATATGTAGTAAATTTTTTTTAGTGGACCACAGTTGAAAATCGTAATATTTGAGTGGATTATTTTGTCTTAACATATATAATTAGTGGATTATTTGAGTGTAATATTTTTTCTTAACATAGTTTTTCTACCGAGTCAACTTGGCCGATTCCGGCCGATTTACCCGATTTCGATTCCACGGTCAAAAACCCGATTCTGATTCTGATTCCAATTCCGAGTTTGAGAATCATGCTTGGAATCCTCAATTTAAGCCTTTTAGATGCACATACTAAACTGGCAGCAGGTTTAATATTAAGATATAGAACTGTAATAACCTACAGTACTGGTCGGGTCTGAAAGAACAAGACATCTCCCCTGATACCTAGGTCACCAGAGCCAAAGCCACAGGTTGTACATCTAACTTTTTTATTGATTTTTGATAAAGAATTCGGTTAGTCTTTCAAGTTGTTTGAACTTGAAGGACTACCACTGTACTTTTGTGGATGGTACCCCTCTGAATTGCCACAATAACCTATGCGCCAAACTCAGCACCTGTATTCCTGTAACTTTTTCTCAACTTGAAAATTATTTGTTCAATATTTTTTAGCCTATCATATTATTGAGTTGCGAATTAAATTGTAAATTCATTTGAAATTGTTGGTCTCTGTTCTTCCACATTTCGTTTTGATGGTCTCTGTTTTACCACTCTCTGTTTCGTGTATCATATTATCATTTAACTCCTTGTGACCAAAGAAGCACCATTTAACCTGCTGATCCCATTCTCCTCTGACATTATCAGATCTGCCTCATTTTTTTTTAATTTTGATTTAACACTGACCTTTATCTCCCCTACTAATCTCTCTCCTATATATAGAGTTGGGCTATTATGCTTCATGAAGTAAGTGACCTGTTTTATTTCATGCTCATATCTTTGTTTCTAATGTCCAAGAAATCGATCCGGACCATTCAACATGATCACCATAATAAAATGAGCATGGAGACCAAATTTTACATTTTTTGAAATTTTTTGACTATTTTCTTAGAATTTTTTAAAATTTCTGTTTTTCAGAATAGACCATCAAAAACAGCCATTTGCAAAAATTCTCTTTATTCAGAACCTAACTAAGAGAATAGAAGGAAATTTTATTATTTAATGAGTGAGTATTCTGCCCGCAGAAATTTTATTTGGTATTGGCCAATAATTTCTCTTTATTCAGGACACAATTCACAATATACTACGTTGCATGATATGGACTGGTGCACTTCCTAGTCCTCGTCAGACTGATCATATCCTTGATGATTTACAGATCCCCAAGACAAAAACAAAGAGAGAGAGATAGAGAAAGTCGAGAGTATTACCCGTAACTTGTCAATTAATTATCTCAGTACTAATTGCAACGGTGACATTTGCCGCTATTTTCACCATGTCAGGTGGATATATTGCTGATGACCACATGAACAGAGGCACACCTATTCTTTCCCGGAGATATGCCTTCAAGGCTTTTATTGTTGCAGATTCACTGGCATTTTTATTATCTATTTTTGCCACAGCATGGATTATTTATGCAGGGTCAGGTAATGTAGATATTCAGCTTCGTTTGGTATGCCTTAAATATTCAATGGGGATGGTGGCAATTGCTGCCAGAGCCATTATCTGTGTTTTTGCTTTAGTAATATATACAATGCTATATCAAGTAAATTTGGGAATAAGCATACTGGTTTGTGTTGTTTCATTTGGTTTACTTCCGTTTAGCAATCCGGCTTTACGGAGTATTTTGTCACTTGCACCACCGATAGTGAACCGGATCGGGTGGAGAGGATTGTATAAGACTGACCTTGGTCCTTCGATACGCAGTCGTCTAAGATCAAACATAACATTAATTGTGCTAGTACTATATGTAAAGCAATAAAGTAGAAAGTAGATATATAGAAGAAGACGGCAATTCAAGAATACATTGAGAGGCTCTTGAGAAAAGAGATTAGGCTCTTGAGAAAAGCGATAAAAGAAACGATAAAAAAAAAAAAAAAAAAGTGGAAAAAGAATAAAAAAAAAAAAGCAAAAATCCAATCAAAAAGAGCCACAACAGTAGTAGATTAGCCATAAAATGTCGGTCCATCAACTCCATTTGGATCGGATTGAAAGATTATTCACACGACTTGCGCATAAAACGAGCCCAGAGCTCGACCCAGGCCCATCAATGGCGGCAACAATGGTGAGACCAGCCCATGTGTGGCGACCGAAATCTCAACAATTCCCTGTGGAATCCAAAGCAGCGTTAATCAAGAGGCGCTTAGATGAGATTCGCAGTAGATCCACCGCTGACAAACCAGTATGCTTGCGATGTGGCGAGGCGGGTCATCGAGCAAACGGATGCCGTAACGCACAACTCTGTTTTGTTTGCAACAGATTTGGTCACAAATCCTTGATATGTAGGAAATCGACCTCGACCTATCCTTTTACTCCAAGAAAGGATCCCGCTCCTCCAGTTGCAGATCTCGAAGTTTCTATTGATACCGCTGATCTCTCCTCTTTTCCGCCATTACCACCTCCTGAGATCGCTAATGTTTCTCTAGTTCAGCTGATACCAGTTCCACCGATACCAGTTCAGCAGCAGCCGACTCAGCAGACAACAGTTCAACCTCGAGCAAACGGGTGGACTTCGATACCAGATCCGTTACCAGATCCATTACCAGTTCAACAGCAACCGGTTCCTCTCTCCTCTGGTACCACCACTGTACTACCAGCAGCAACTATGGCTCAACTCTGTGCTCCCAATGTGCAATCGCGTATGCAAGCGATCACCGCTGCCAGATCAGCCGCCGTCTCATTCCGTGCTCCGGTTCAGGTTTTCACCCCGTCTCCAGTCACTGAAGAAGCTGAAAAGGAGTTCAAGCAGAGTTTCCTTTTGGATGACACTGTTGGTTGGGGACCAGCACAGATCGAACGCACGCTGAATAGACTTTTTGACAAGTACAAATGGCGCGTTGCGGTGTTTGATGAGTTCCGATACCTGATCAAAGCACCCTCGATGGCTTGGAAAAATGCAACAGCCAAAAGAGGAGTTCTAGTACTTGATGGCACCCAGTTCCCTGTCGTCGGCTGGGATCCGAGTCTGAATGAAGGTAAAAAATTAACCTCCATGTGGCTCCGAATTCGGGGTTTCGACAGACTTAGATGGGAATGGGCAGAATTTGATAGACTTCTCAATCCGTTTGGAGCAGTCGTACTTGAGCTTGATCTAGCTACTCGTAACAAGTACGACTATAGATTTGCTAGAGTAAGAGTCGGAGCTTGCGATCCGGCTTTCTTCACAGAGAAACAATGGATGCTAGTACGAGACATCGCTGGATATGTTTCTAGTTTTGATATTGAGTTTGAAGTGGAGACAGACCAAACTGAAAGTGCGAATGCCTGGCTTGCGCGGCCCCCACGACCCCCCACCCGACCTAGGGGGGTTGGTACTGCAGCCAGAAGGGCACCTCAACCTCCTCCTCCACCTCCAGCAGCTCCTAATCCCGCTAATACGAACATGGATGAAGATCTCTTAGATGACCCTTCAGCTGAAGAGGATCGTAATAAAGGTCCCCTTCTTTCAGGATGCAATGAGTCTGATCCCCGCGATGGTCAATTCACCGATGAGTCTGATTCTGATCATGATCATTTCCTCCAAGCAATGCAGCAAATGATCACTCGAGGCGGCACAACCGGGGATTGCTCGAAAACTGAACCTAAAAAATAGAAAACTACTAGTGCTCCTCCTCCTTCACGACCTTCTGGTTCCAAATATGCCAATGTTTCTCATATTTCTACACCCAAACCATCTCCATCCAAGACAGCCACACAATCCAACTCTAAGAAAACCACTCCTAAATCCAAAAATCCTTTTGACTGTGCGATTTGTTACCCAAAAAATATAACACCCATGTCTCATACCCCTCAGGTCTATGATATACAAGATACAATCCTCACAAACAGAAGAGCTTCTGGTAAAGGTAAACGTGATTTACCCAAACCTTATGGCGTGAAGAACACTAGCAAGTGGAAGAAAACCGTCAGGCGCCCAGTCATTCTCTCTCCTTCCGCAACAGAGCCAGCTGATACCATCCCATCAGCTCCTTCGAAACAGTCTCGAGGCGTATCAGTCCGCAAGAGCCTCCGTCTTGTGGCTCAAGCTGATCCCTCCTCCACCCTCAGCAAAGCCAAGAAGAGAGCCCGGAATAAGGAAATAGGCAGCAGCAGTGCTCCAGGTATTCCCTTGCTCAATAATTTTCCGTATCATAGGCTCACTACAGCACAAGTTGATGATCTGTTTCGCATTTACCGCATTCGATTAGGATCCAATGATAGGGAACAAACTGAGATAGTTACACAAATACAAAAAATGGATCGCGTATCTTTTGAACATATTCTCCTTGATCTACTTGACCAGTCTAAGGCTGTCCCTACTGATCATTTTATTACTCTCGATCATAATTTGTTGAACCACAAGGTAGATAAGATATCTGATCTGCCTGTTCTCAATTCTGCTCCTTTATCAGTAAATAGGGATATTATTAGTTCTCCATGAATTTCTTGAACTGGAATGCGAGAGGCCTCAATTCATACACTAAACGACAAAGATTACATGATATAGTGAAGGATAATAATATAGACATGATAGCTATTCAGGAATCCAAAAAGGAAACTTTTTCATCTAGGGTACTTAATTCTATTTCTAGTAAATTTGATGTTTGGCACTGGGTTCCATCTATTGGGAGATCAGGTGGTATCTTATTCGGGTGTGATAGTACTAAATTTACCTATATTTCTCATTCCATACATAGATATGCTTTAGATATACTTGTAGAGAATAAATCAGATAGCAAAACTTGGCAAATCACAATAGTCTATGGACCTGTTGACAGATCTAAGAAAAAAGAATTATGGGATATTCTAGATGATATTCGAAACACCAACATCCCTTTGTGGTTACTGTGTGGCGACTTTAATGTGATTAGGCATAAACATGAAAAATCAGGGACCCATTTTGATCTCTCTACTAGTTCTCATTTTAATTCATTCATTAATAGACATAACTTAATTGAACATAAACTCTCAACTAGAAAATTCACATGGACTAATGGCAGAAATTATGCATTATTAGATAGAATTTTCACAAGTGTTGATTGGGATCAAACATACCCTTATAGTACAATATCCGACTTGAGTAGGTATGGTTCAGATCATTGTCCATTAATATTCAAAGTAACTAGCAATTTAGATATATTTCATAGCATCTTCAGATTTGACCCTCTTTGGTTAGAACAACCTGAATTCATTGATCTAGTTCATAAATGGTGGGCCCAATTTACAATTAATGTGCATGATTTAGCATCTAGTTGGCATAAGAAGCTGAAATTTCTTAGGAAAAAGATAAAGGGATGGGCTAAAAATTTCTATGGACAAAGGAAAAGGGATAAAAACAAACTGTTAGAACAAATCCAAACATTGGAATTACTCCAAGAATCTAGGAATCTTACTGATGATGAACTTACCGAGTGGCTGAATTGTAAATATGAGTTAGATAATATATATCTTGATGAAGAAAAATATTGGATACAACGTTCTAAACAACAATGGCTTCAGGAAGGGGATAATAGTACCAAATATTTTCATACGATGGCTTCACATTGTTCGAAAAAACAAAAAATTTTGACCTTAGATATTGAGGGCAGAGCAGTCACTAATATGACTAGTATTAGACATCATATTACAGATTTTTATAAAAGTCTATTAGGCATACCGGGAACTACATGTGCACAATTAGAATCTGATTTTTGGGATGAATCTGATAAATTGACTAGGCTGGAACAACATTCCTTAGAACTTCCGTTTACCATGGAGGAATTGAAACATGCTGTTTTTGCATGTGAACCCAATGGTGCCCCTGGACCTGATGGGTTCACATTTAAGTTCTATCAATCATTTTGGACTTTAGTTAAAGATGACCTTTTCTTATTATGTTCCCAATTCTATAACCATCAAACTCATTTGCATAGCATTAATAAGTCTATCATTTGTCTCATTCCCAAAGAAAAAGATGCTTCAAAGATCGAAAAATTCAGACCTATTAGTTTGGTTAATTGTAGTTTTAAAATCATATCTAAAATTCTTACTTTCCGATTGGAAGCAATCATGAATAGGATCATTGACCCTAGCCAAGCGGCTTTTATAAAAAATAGGTATATTTTAGATAATGTAGTCATGAGTCAGGAAATTATTCATCATTGTCAAGAAACGAATACACAAGGGGTTGTTATCAAAGTTGACTTTGAAAAAGCCTATGATAAAATAAATTGGCATTACCTTCTTAACATTCTTAGTAGTAGGGGTTTTGGTATAAAATGGATATCGTGGATACAAGAATGGTTACATAGCTCTCAATCTTGTATCAATATAAATGGCAACCTTACTCCTTATTTCTTTTGTAAGAGAGGAGTGAGACAAGGTGATCCCTTGTCTCCTTATCTCTATATTCTGGCCGCGGATACCTTAAGCAAGATTTTTCAGAAAGGTCGCTTATCAGGAGTTATCCAAGGATTAGGTCCACCTTTACCTGACGGTCATCCTGCGGCAAATTGCCACTATGCAGATGACACAATTGTGTTTTTAAAATCTAATCCTATCAATATCGAAAATGCTTGGTGGATATTACTTGCCTTTGAAGCATTATCAGGTATTAAGATGAATTATAACAAAACAGCCATGTACCCGATAAATACTGATCATGTAGAGAACCTAGCTACTCATTTTTGATGTATCACATCTACCTTCCCCTTACAATACTTAGGGCTACCCTTACATACTCATAAAATGAATACAAATGATTGGGTTTTTCTCATTGATAAAATAGAGAAAAAATTACAAAATTGGCAAGGTAGTCTACTTTCCCTTGGGGGTCGACTTACCCTTATCAATTCAGTCCTATCTGCAGTTCCGTTATACTCACTTTCTATATTTAAAGTTCCTGCATTTGTTATTAAAAAGATCGATCAAATTAGACGACGATTTCTTTGGCAAGGTACTAGTATTGTTAAAAGAAAATATAATCTCATTAGTTGGCAAATCTTTTGCTTTGCTAAAGAATTTGGGGGATTGGGCATTTTAGATTTGCGACAAATGAACATCGCATTACTCATGAAATGGTGGCTCAAATATAAAGATCCTAATTACAGTAGTCACTGGAAAAACATCATTCTAGCTAAATATTTTGTATCTCACTCCAAAATTACACCTTCTCCTTTTTGGGCAGCCATTCTGAAATTAGAAAACTTGGGAAAACTTAGCATCTCTTACACACCTGGGGTCCAATCATCAGTTCTGTTTTGGACAGATTTCCCGCAACTTTTTTCTATATGTGCTAACCAAGATATTCAATTACAGGAAGTGATCAATACCCAAGGAGAAGCGATTCGTTTTAGACGAAACTTGACTGATATCTTATATACCGAATGGTTATCTATATTAGAAATTATTAGTCAAATATCATATACTCACAATACAGATCAATTAAGCTGGAGATGGGAACCACATGGGAAATTTACTGTTAGGTCCTTGTATAAATTACTCAACTATAGAGGAATCATACCCCAACAACCTATGCTATGGTGGGCTGTACCTATACCTTTGAAAATCAGAATTTTTATGTGGCTTACACATAAGAAAAAAATACTCACCAAATCTCAACTTCGTAAAAGAGGTTGGCGCGGTAGCCCCAAATGTCAGTTCTGTGACCAAAATGAAACAGTTGACCATATGTTTGTGCGATGCACATTGATAAAACAAATTTGGTTTTGGATGGGGGGCTGTCAGAATATTAGCACCTCTTGGCTTTATTTTTCAGATATAGTCAAATTTGCTTCTCAATTGCCTCCAAAATCTAAACAGGCTTTCTTATTAGTTGTAAGTGCCGTGTGTTGGACGGTGTGGAAACACCGCAATGACATGTGCTTCAATAACATCTCTATTAAAACACCTAGACAACTTATTTTTCTCATTTTATCTCTAATTCACTATTGGACAGCTCAAGTACAGCCGCAAGTCCGAGAGGAGACCGCTTTTTGGCTTCCGGACAACACCGATGAGATCCCTATTTGCAGCTGGCACCCTGATGATCAGCCGGTGCTTGAAGAGCTTCCGATGGCGATTGCGGAGCTGCCACTGGTGCTCTATGCAGGGGACCCCACCTCTACACATGTTTAGCAGCTCTGATATTATATTGCTTCTTACTCAGTTCCTTAGATATACTTACCTCAGCCCTTGTTGGTGGCTTACTGTTTTTAGCATATGTTGGTTGCTTAGTATTACTGCTCTTTGGTGGTGGTTTAGTAGCAAATTTGCATTAACTTGGTTTCCAGTTTTTGCTTATATCTATATGCGATATAAGCTGGTGGTGTACAGGGTATCCTTCTTGTGAGCTTTCCCTGTTAAAATTTTTGTAAGTTAACTCTTTTTCTGCAATGAAATGGGCCTTTGGCCTTTTATCAAAAAAAAAAGAAAGTAGATATATACAGCTGTACACATGCTGCTACTGTATAAAATATAAGGAATTAGGAATCAGGAATAGTACCGACGGTACCGTAACGGCTACTAAGCCTCTTAGTATAAATAGGAAAAAGATTTGTGAAGAAAGACAACAAGATTGAATGAAAGAGTTTTTCTCCTTAGATCTTATAAAAATAATATTTTGTCAGAGCCAAAATACCAATAAACCGATAATTTCCAATAATTACAGTAATCTACTGATACAAAGTCTCAAGCAACACAAGCAACCCAAACACAAGAAAATCTGCACGAATCAAGCATGACAACAGAGGGGCAACACTCATACGAAGCTACCATGCATTCCTCAAAAATAACCAATACATTGCTCAATGGCAGAAATTATGTGTCTTGGACTAGATGATCGGCTATATTGACACTTTATTCCCGAGATAAATTCGAATTTGTCACTGGAGAAATTACCATGATTAATATAAAAAATAAATTTTTTGAACATGATTAATATAGGGTAGCTTTAGTGGTGTTTACAAAATAAAATATTAATATATGTTTATGTATATTTTTTTAACTTATATATATATTCTTAACATTTAGAAGAACAAATTATGAAATTTGTTAGACTTAAAAATTATATTTTTTTTTGCATATATATAATATAATAAAATAAATATTTAAAAGACTTATCGTACAGTAGATTCCTTGTTCATGTCGTATCGGAGAAGTGTTGACCATTAAAAAATGGAAGAAAGAAAGAACAAGACAAGAAAACCCAGCAAAATGGAGGTGGCCATTAGCAAAGGAAATGGCGAAGAAAGAACAGAAAAGGAGAGGAAAAAGGATGGAACTGGACAGATCCAACCAGCTTTGAATGGAGAGCACTGCTCTTGGTTTTGAGCTGGAAAAAAAGAGCAAACCAAATTTCTTTGAGTAGGCTGGGCCCAAGAATAAAGAATAGAAAATACTGGGCGAGATATGTATTTAAATAAAAAGAATATACATTTTTTCTAAAAATATAAACGATAAAGATTAATAAATATATCAGATCATAAAATATATTTAATTTAAAATTTGGACATATATGTTATTCCGATCCCAACCATTCAACATTGTTGAGTTCGTGCATGAAATTTTTTTTTTATTGAGATCCGCACATGAAAAACTTTGAATGGTTGGGATTTGAATAACAGGAACCTGTTATCCCATTTGAATAACTTGCAGCAGATTTATTTTCTAATTTTGTCGGGCTCCATGATTGTTGATCAAAATCTAAACAAGATTAGATGAGAAGATACAGTTGAATTTTCTTTCAAGCACTACAAATTATCTTTCTAAACACTACAAATTATCTCTTCATCTTTAACCCCTCTATAAACTCAATTCAATCACATTCATCTTTGCCACCTATAAAACTATCCCTTCATTTTCTTTCAAGCAAACAAAAAAATTATGAAAACTATCTCTTCATATTGTATCAAATTGAATTTTTTTTCTCATTGTTTGCACTTCGGTGCTCTGGTTCAGGTTAGCTTTTCTGCATTGTGGGCCCCCACAACACACATTCAACATTTCCCGGAACAAAATTAGCAGCTCTTCACATTATAATCTGTCAGTTAATAATTTCACCTCATGCTTTGATATTTGCAATAATCATTTTCACCCTTATTTTCATTTTTTGAAGCAACACAGAGAAACAACCTCTCATAAGCCAGTGCCATTTTACTTGCCGTGAAAAGCCGAACAGCTCTGTTCCTAGCAAACTCTGCTTTCTTCTTAGTTGTCACCTTGCCATCCTCCCAAATTTGGTACAAGCACTTCTTCAGTGAATCGACTGTCGGTAAAAATGTGTACCCAGCCTCAGGCCCCATGATCATGAGTGACCCGGTTATACTGGCGAATCTCGTGACAACCACTGTGACACCAGCCATCATTGCCTCAATAGTCGTGTGATCTAAACCCTGAGCCCGAAGTGTCGGGTTTACAAACACATCAATTTAGTTGTAAAAACTGGCTAACTCAAACTGTTCTAGTGGCCCCAACACAACCACATTGGGCACCAATTCTCTGTGCCGGCTAGCCCACAACCCATTGCCTGTTACAAATTGTCCTTATCCATACCCTACCCGTTACAAATTGTCCTTATCCATACCCTGCCCTTACCCGCTACGAATTACCTTACCTGTACCCTACCTTTATCCGTTATAGTTGCGGATAACGAAACGGTACTAGATAAATAACGGGTAATGCTAATATAATATTTTTCTATTATTTACAAAATAAAACCTTACACATTCATTTCACACATATATACATGTTTTAAAGGTCTAAATTTCATTGAAATTTGTTCAAATTTATTTATGTGTTTTAATGGTTTAAATGTAAAACAACTACCAAGAGTAGTTGTAGAATGGATATTCATTACTCAATAATATATATGATATAATTTTTTATAATTACCTGATCGGGTACCGGATACGGAAAAGGGTTTATCCGCACCCTTATCTGTTTAAATAACAAAATAAAATCTTAACCCGTACTCGATAAGTTTGCAAAAAAAAAAATCTTACCCATACCTGACTTATCGAATACGGTACTGGTCGGATAAACAGATAAAAGGGTGCCATTGCCCCTCCCTGAAAATTAATTCAGGACTGGGCTAAGAAAAATTGGATTAAATGGATGAACACTTGTAATCAAGTGATGAAAATGAATTCCCAGTTATGACAGGTAAGTTGTTGCACATGACATGATGCTGCAATTACTTGATCATAATTTTGTGGAAATAAATCTGCTGTTATTCCAGCTGTTATTCCGATCCCAACCATTCAACATTGTTGAGTTCGTGCATGAAAACATTTCTTTATTGAGATCCGCACATGGAAAACTTTGAATAGTTGGGATCTGAATAACAGCAACCTGTTATTCCATTTGAATAACATGCAGCAGATTTATTTTCTAATTTTGTCAGGCTCCATGATTGTTGATCAAAATCTAACAAGATTAGATGAGAAGATACAGTTGAATATTCTTTCAAGCACTACAAATTATCTTTCTAAACACTACAAATTATCTCTTCATCTTTAACCCCTCTATAAACTCAATTCAATCACATTCATCTTTGCCACCTATAAACCTATCCCTTCATTTTCTTTCAAACAAAAAAAAAATGAAAACTCTTCATATTGTATCAAATTGAATATTTTTTTCTCATTGTTTGCACTTGGGTGCTCTGGTTCAGGTTAGCTTCTCTGCATTGTGGGTCCCACAATACATATACATTACCAATGACATAACTTACAATTTTCGTTTCGTGTCTCACGCTTTGTACCTGGAACCCACAAAGTGGAAAGATGAGAGATTGAAAATCTCCCAGTGCGGTATTCAGTTCCAGTCGAGGTATTCTAAGACACAACCAACTAAACCAAAACAACACTGAGAACGATTATAAGAAAATAATAAAGATAATAAAAATAAAGAGAAATACTGAAACAAAATTCAATATTTTGTCATGCATATGATATGAATTAGGTACCCGAATGCAATGCTCGTGAATCTTACTTAATGCACAAATGTTCTTGTAAATCAGTTCTTTTAACATTTCTATCTTGCGATCTAGATTCGACACATATCCGACTACGGGTCATGCGCTACCACGAATACGGCGCCTACACAATTTCTGTTATGGCCATAACCTGAAATTGTGCGCTTACCATGAATACGGTGCCTACGTGCCTTCAGTTATGCGCTTCCACTAATCAACGACGCCTACATAACTGGATCACGCGCTACCATGAATACGGCGCCTACGCAATTTATGTTATGCGCTTCCACGAATTAACGGCGCCTACATAGTAGAAATTACGCGCTTACCACAAATACAGCGCCTACATGACCCCGGTCATGCGCTACCACGAAAAGACAGCGCCTACATGACCGGTCAAATTTCCAAGTTTAATATTCAATCAATACATTACCACAGTCATGCGCTACCACGAAAAGACAAAGCCTACATGACCAGTCAAATTTCCAAGTTTAATATTCAATCAATACATAACCACAGTCATGCGCTACCACGAAAAGACAGCACCTACATGACCGGTCAAGTATCCATTTTAATATTTAATCAATTACACATATGACTGTAGTTATGCTTCATGAGAAATTATACTATGCATTCTTATCATGCATGCCACTGTTCACTTAAATTAAACTTATGATTCAACCAAATGAATTATTACATCAAGTCACGCATCAATTTCATAAAAGTATGATCGTGCTTCCTAAGACATCATGCATTTATACATACAATTCAAAACTTCAACAAATATCTATAGTAAGTCAAACAACTAGAAATCAACAAGCAATTATCAAGACAATAGCAATCAAGCAAACCAAATCATATTTCATATAATATTAAACCAAATGGTTCAATCATGTCATTCTCTAGTCCCATAAATTGATACAGAAATAGTAAAATATACCAGACTTGAGGCTTATGTAATCATGTCCAAATTACAACTTCTTGTTTCAATTAATTGTGTCACTATACACATCGATTTGGTTTACAATTCAAAGGGTTCAAGTATTACATGGTTTACTAATTATAGTCTCCATCCATTATATCACTTTCATGATTCATGTTATGTCATGCCTTATGCAAGTATGAACCATTACCATACTTACTAAATCAAGCAACCAAATCGACAATGCTAATCAAATAATCCCGCAATGAAATCACAATCATCAAGCAATCAACATGCAACCAAAAGCAAGCAAACAAACCCACAAGCATACAACAACAATTAAGGAAGTTAGAAGGAGCTAGGAATAACTTGAAATCCGCACCTTGGCAATGTCGGGCATGATGTGGTTAGAGCATTGCCGTGATGCATGTGATGTCGACGCTTGAAAAAAAATCTTGCTTGTTCGTGCTGTCTCCATTAGGTTATGCGCAACCAGCAAAGGAGCACCAACTCTGACTCACCATGCCTGGCACTTTGCCTGTTGCTTGCCTCGAGTAAAGTACACACCGGCAAGGAAACTCCGACATTTGTTTCTCCATGGACTACTTTTTAGGTTAACTTTCTAGGGAATAGATGGGGATGAGAGGTGGTCAAAGAGGTGTTACGGTGAGAGTAATTTCAAGAAAGAAAGATTAGGAGGAATTGAAATGTTAAGGAGCGGATTCCCCAAGGTAAAATAAACATAGAATCTCTGAAGAGCGGCCTAGAAGAGCCATTAATGTGCTTGGAAAAATTACTGGGATTAGGTGTTACAAAATGGAATGTCCATGTGGTTAACAGGTGTCGCTTTGATAAAAAAGGAATTAATGTTACTATTAATTGTACTTATTTATTGATGATGATTTGCGCTAAGCCCCCTATTACTTTAAATATAAGACTTGGCTTTTAAATGGCTAAATACTTTTTAATAAAAAGTCCCTAAATCAATATTTTTTTTTTAAAAGCTTGGAGAGAAAATTTATTGAATAATAATAAATGGTGTTAGGTAAGAAAAGTGAGTTGTTAAGGTAGCTACATGTGTCCTTTTCATGCAAGTTATTTTATAAAAACGAATCACTAATTTTTATTCTTATCTAATAATTAGTAAGTTTTGCAATAAGCCCCTTATATCTTTGATAATAAAACATTGTCATTTAAATATTAAGATTCTAATTACAAATTGTTTAGGAAATATTAAGATATTCCAACTTAACTACAAACCTATATATTTACTCACGTGACTTTATGATCAATTAAGGACTAAATAGTTATTTTTATTTATTAGAAGTTCAATGTGAGTCTAAACATATTAGGACCTTATAAAAAAATTATTCAATGACATGTTTTACTTTGTATCTAATAAAATTTTCAAATGTTCAAAATTGAGATGTTACATTACCAATGTAATAATAATTTCATCGATTATGTATTTTTACCTCATGTCAATTAATATTTCCTAGTATTCAAAAACTAGGATGTTACAGCTACGAATTACCTTACCTGTACCCTACCTTTACCCGTTATAGTTGTCATATAATGAAACGGTACCAGATAAATAACGGGTAATGCTAATATAATATTTTTTTATTATTTACAAAATAAAACCTTACACATTCATTTCACACATATATACATGTTTTAAAGGTCTAAATTTCATTGAAATTTGCTGAAATTTATTTATGTGTTTTAATGGTTTAAATGTAAAATAACTACCAAGAGTAGTTGTAGAATGGATATTCATTACTCAATAATATATATGATATATAATTTTTTTATAATTACCTTATCGGGTAACGGATACGGAAAAGGGTTTAACAGCACCCTAACCTGTTTAAAAAACAAAATAAAATCTTTACCCGTACTCGATAAGTTTGCAAAAAAAAAAAATCTTACTCGTATCCGACTTATCGAATATGGTACGGGTCAGATAAACAGATAAAAGGGTGCCATTGACACATCTAATTGCAGGGGCGGACCCACACACAGCTAGAGAGGGGCAGCTGCCCCTCCTTGAATTTTGAAATTCAGTGGAAAAATACAGATCCGATACCACTTTGCCTCTCCCTGAAAATTGTTTTGTACCTCTCTGGAACTGGAAAGCCCGCCAGACCAGTCCAATACCACTGTTAATGAGAAACTTTATTGTTTTTATAGAATTTTTTTACAAATTTATAGATTCAGACTAACTTTGTTGTTTTTTAATATATAAAATGATATAATTTTATTGTTTTTTATTATATAAGACTATACTATTTTTATTGTTTCTTATTATGTTGATTGTGTTTTATCTAATACCCGATTAGTTCATGGGTTTGAACCCGATAAGCTATTTTAATCCGATTCCTATCCCTCTTGACAGAAATCCTGCATCTGCCCCTGTCTACTTGTCATCGCACAATCCAAATTTTTAATAAACATACTGTATATGAGCTTGCAATCTTGTGGGCTAAAATCAGCCTTATGGTCTCACAATTAGTGATTTTGGAGTATTGAAAAGGATTTATGTCATCGCTCCTGGTGGGACTAATGTTGATTGCCAATTAACATCATGGCTGCTGCTATTTTAATACTCACGGCTTGCTTTTGTTTCTGTAATAAGCATGTGTGTTCTTGTGCAAAGTTGATTGTTCTGGCACAAATTGTTAGTGCCTTGCTTGTTTTGCTATACTGGCACATAGTGCCTTGTTGCTGTTTTTGGTTTATTCTTGTTCTCTAGTAGGGTTCTTACGTTTGTGTCAGGTCTATGAGGATAAAAAAAAAGCTGAAACTTTGATACTGCACTTTGCTTCTGTCAGGGTGTTCAGTATCTGGTTTGTGAAGCTAGATGTGATTCTGAGACCAAGAATGACATTTTGGTTTTATTTCGGGTAACTTTGCAATTTTACTTTTATCTTTGTCCGACTCCTACCATATAAAATGGACGGTCAGATTAATTCTAGTCGGATTAAACTCAATCGGATATCTAGAGAAGATATAGAAGTCTGTTTTGAATTAAGCCCATTAATTGGATCACCTGCAAAAGAGTCATATATGATGTGTTTCCAATTATACAGGCTTATTTTAAATAAATGAAGTCGGTGATGAGCAATTTTATACATTCCGCAATTATTAGTACTAAATTATATTAATTATCAACTTTGACATATATCCAAAACATCACATTGCATAATTAATTATATAATAGCACTTTTTCCTCTGACTAACTATTATATTAGATGTATAACGAAGTACTTACCAGGAAGGAAATTAAAAACCAAATTAAAAGGTAAACCGATAATGACAAAGCTACAATTAAAGCTGATCTTGCTTACATGACAGGGTAGCTACATGCATGGAATCATGTCAGCAAAAGAACAAAAAGAAAAAGGAGCAACATAATTAAAATAAAAAAGAAAAAGAGAAGGAACTCATTATTAGGTGATCCCTTTGCAAAACTTTTCTTTCCTCTCCTCTGTTAGCCTCTTTTATATTCTTCTTTTTAGTACACGCCTACGTCACCTTCTCTCCCCAAATTTTTATTCATATCCTCATAAAAAAAAGAAATTACAAAAGTCTTCACATGTAATTTTTTGTAAATCTATCTCCACTGCTGGCTTTTTCCAACGGTAGTATACAATTGTGTTTTCTGCTATAAAAGTGTTATTTTTTCTCTCCTCTCAGTCACAACTCAAACAACCAAATCATATTTCGAAAGAGGAAGATAAAAGAGGAGAAAATGGGAAGAAAAAAAGATACTTTTTTAAATTACTAATTTAGTTTTATAATTAGTAGATTACTTATAAAGGTCTAACCTGTTTAAAAATGTCGTTCGTTGACCAAAAATGCTCGGTGTTACACTGTTCGTTGAGGGGAAATTCAAGTATGGTTTCGAAGGGGCTATGTAGAGTCTGAGGCGGAGGTAAAGAGAGAGTATATGGGGGTCAATTGACCCCCATTTTAAAAAAAAAAATTATATTTATGTATGATTTTCTTCATAATTTAGAGTAAAATGTCAATAAATTATAAAATTGACCCTCATTTTCCACACGAAAATTTTATACGGGTGATCCCCATAGTTCGAAAGTCTGGCTCCGCCTCTATGTACAGTAAAGGTCCGAAATATTCTTTCCCGGTTACATCTTATCAAACCTTTGAGGATGTCAAATGTATGATTTACAGTAGGGTTGGTTATACATCGAACCAATATGGATTAGACCTGACAACCCGGATCGAGACTGGAAAGGCTACCAAGTGTTACTTCACCCTACCAAGTCTCATTAGATATATGGTTTAATAACAAAACATGAGACTTGTCATGTGATTTGTAAAACATAAAGAGGCAACAAACTCCTGCCTTGTCATGTGCTTCATCTCCTTTATTTCTTTCTCGTAATCTGTGACCTGACAAGTAGATGAAAATCAATACTTCTTGCAAAGCATCATAATGTGCATAACAGTAATAAATTTTCTTCTTTTTGAAAGCTATTATTAAAGATAGGAATTTGATTAATCTAGGTATCAATAAAACAGTTGGTAATGAAATGAACACACTTTTTTTGATAGATAGATGGGTAGATGAAAATGCTTTATATAGTACATTCCCTCATTTATTTCGTATTGCAAACAATCCATCAATTACTGTTTATCAAGCATTTTGTTATGGAAATTTAAACTTATATTTTAAAAGACAGTTAGGTGATGTGGCATGTCCATTTTTTGGTGATCATGTGTCTACATATCAATTATTTGTTTTTTGTCCTTTTATTTCACAAATTTGGAACTGGATTGCTAAGTATAACAATTTTAGTTTTAATTGTGTTAATATAGATGATTTATGGTATATAGATGCCTCCATTCATTTAAAAGACATATTGCTTATTGAATTAATTAGAGGTGTTGTTTTGTGGTCTGTATGGCTTGAAAGAAATGATTTATGTTTTAAAAATAAGGAGGGCAAATCTATAAAAGTTGTTGCTTCTAAAATTATTTCTTTAGCTAGTTTTTGGTGCAAGTCAAACTTAGATAATTCATACTTAAAACTTTCTTTAGTATTACCACCTGATGTTAATGATTTTTAGATGCAAATTCTAAGTGGTTCAGTGGAAGAGGAAGAGGAAGGGGAGGAAGACACACCTCATCCCCTTACACATGGGCAAGATCAGTTTAGAGTAGATTGAACTGCTATTTCTAAAGTTTCTGACTTGTATTTTGTGCTATTTTGTGAGTTTAGCTTTTGAAGTAGTCCCTTAATGTAGTAGGGTATTTCTGCTTGATGTTGCTCTGTGAGTTGGTTGATGTGCTTTCTAAACACTGTAGTTGTAATACTATTTATGGATGATTGGTAATGTTTCGGTACCAGCATCTGTGAATAAACTCATGCATTTCTAATGAAATCGGTGGGACACCCCCACTCTTATAAAAAAAAAAAATCTGTAACCTGACAACATGCCAAATCACATTCGGCAGCTATTGTCCCATAGGTGGGCCTCGTATCTCCCAGTCCACCTGTGCCTTTATCCCCAAAATGCCCTCATGTCATCAATTACTATATATATAAACCATGCAAAATGCTCCAGGAGATGTTGCACAACATATAAATTGCCTCAATGGCTTCTGATTGTGCTGCCGACCGCAATGAATTAACTGCAGTTGGGTCTCAAGTACCAACTGTACGTGTACCTCCATTGGAGGGTATAGAAGGTGCAGTGGTGGAGGCCCAAAGCTCTAGTCCCGGAGATGCCCCAGAAGGGAGCCGGCCGCCACGAATCCCAATAGATCCCATGCTGTACGATGCTGTAGTGAAAGGAAATGTCGAGGTGCTTGATGATTTTTTACAATCTCAAGGTGAAATTCAAAACAATTTAATAAGATAAATTGTCCTTTTTTTCAAGATTGTTCTAATTTTTTTTCTTTTGAGTGTGTATGCATAACCAACACATCTTATAATCCTTCCAAACATCAAATCATCACGATAGGATCTTATAATCTTGTCACAACAATAAAATGGTTATGGAAATCAGAATTGAAAGCAGAATCAATAAGTTGATCATAGAATTGAAATCAGGTGAATCGGATCGGAAAGTCAGATTTTTTTTTTTGAAACAAAAGCTTGTTTTGCTGAACTTTATTCTTATCAGTTCATCAGTTCAGTTGGATTAAAACCGAAATAAAACAGATAAATCAAAATTTTATTCGGTTTTCAAAAATACAACTGAACCAATCAAAATGAACTTATCAACTAAATTAAAACCAAAGCAAACAACTGAACTAAATTTCGGTTTCTTCAATTATTTATTTCAATATACAAAATTGAATTAGGGTTTAGTAATTTTCATACTCAAGGAGAAAAAAAACATTCATAATTAATTTTTGTAGGCTCAAAAAAATTATACTTCTCTTTTCGGTCGGTTGGATCTAACTAGTTTTAAAAATTCTAAACCGAACCAAACCAAACAATTAAACCGATTTTAAAAATGAACAGAATCGATCCATTTAACTGAAAAAACTGAACCGTTTAATCCGAACTCTCTCGATTCAGTTTAAAACTAATTAAAACGGACCCAATGAACACCCCCTACCTCTTTCTACTTCTTGAAAGACCTAGCTCATCTACGTCACTGACGCCCTTCCCCTTACCTCATGGACAAGTATCCTCTCCATTACTGTAAAAGATTCCCTTCACTTTACGGTTTGAGATTAACTCTCAGCCACCTTGAGATTCGAGCTAGGGCAGGGGGGCAGTATTATTGGGTTTTGAGATTCGTGCCAAGTTAAAAAGAACAGTCCAGATCCAGTAATTGTAAAAGATTCTCTATTACGGTACCGGAAAGGATGTGAATTCTTACCTCATGACGTTGGTGCCAACTTGTACCAAGTATAGCATGCATCTGTAGGACATGGCTTGGAGAGCCTTAAGAAGAGACTTACACCAAACCGCTCAAAATATATACACGGACACCAAAACACAACTACAGCTACTCAAAAAAATCGGGGACAATATTTGAGGGGAGTAAGTGGAAAAATTGTACAGAGTATATCTAAAGTTCTAAACAAAAGGAAGTGTACACTGCCTATAAACCAAGTCCAGAAGTTTAATTAGAGAGTTTCCTTTTAAGTCGTCTCCTTTCTTTTTCTTCCCAATTTCTCCTCCAACCCAGCATATCTTTTGCTTCTCAAAACTAATTCGATTGATTGATTCGAAATTGAGAAGCAAAAGAGTATAATTAGTTTCACTATGCATCCTGATCTGAGCATTATCAGATAAGCTAGCCTCCGACTCGGTCTAATTTCAGTTTTCAGCGCAAAATTACAAAGAGAAGTAAATTGGATAAAAATCGACTCATCACCGGCCGATTCCGGTCCGACTCGGCCAATCTCAGAGAGAATCGGTCCAAATCGGAATAAAACACACTTCAATCGGCCAAGTCAAACCTATTACACTAAATTTTGTCACAAACATCGTCCGACCGTGTGAATCAAACAAATGTGATCGTCACCAGTCGATTCCGATCCGACTCGACTGAGTCAACTCGAAATCGGCCAATTCTTGGATCCATACAATTGAATAGGACTCAAACTACACTTAGCAACCTCATCTGAATTGGCTTCGTTTCAAAATTGATGTGATAAAAAAGAGGTTGAGATATCATAAATATATTCCATTCAACAAATATAAAAGGTCCCCGTTAATGTCTATACCTAAATTGGAACCAAACCATAGTCTGCAAAATCGGCTTTCGGAACGGAATCAGACCGAACCATAGTCTGCAAGTATTAAATTACGTCAACTTATTTTTTAATAACCAAGAATAAAAAGATTTAATTACGTCAAATGATATATATATTTGAAAAAATATTTTTTTTTACTAACTTTTTTCTGTTTTTTAGTGCAATACAAGTTTCTGTAAAAAAAAAAAACGAGTTTCCGATCCAATTCAGCCGATTCTGATTCTATGGTCAAGTAACCGATCTCGATTCCGATTCCGATTTTGCGAACTATGAATCAAACTTCACACTAGCTAGTCTGGAACAATACAGTAATTGGTAGTTTGCATTTAAATAATATATATCACCAGAAGATAGCCTACAAGTTCAAAAGCACAAGCTAAGAGAACGGAGCACCAAAAATAGTCTTTAATTTAAAAAGCACACGCCTCCCAAGAGAGTAGAGAATGTCAGCATAAAATTAAATACCCCCAGCATGTTTTCATTATCCAAACCAAAAATATAATTACATTATTATTGTGATTTATGCAAACAGATCATGGATCGTTGGGGGGAAGTTGGTAAGATGTCCCTTTTCCTTAACCTCCAATGTCGTCATTTTTTTTTTTAGAACAAAGAAAGTCGTAATTACATGATCCAATGTCGTCATTACTGATAAGTGAATATATTTCAGCTATAGTGGTTATTTTCTTAATGACCTAGTACTGCGTAATATTATTTATAGACTAACAATAAATTATGAAGTAAATTGAGCTCTTGAAACATCTTATTTGTAAAGAGGATTATGTACTTGTGTTATTGTTCTCTCTGGTCGTTCAATGGAGATCATTATTTTTCTTTCGCTTGTTAACAACTTCTTTTTTATTTTTTATTTTGAGAACATGGGATGATAGCTCATAGTATTTATGACAAATAAATCATAGTTCAACCCCCTATTGCCCAGAATAAAACCCAAAACTGTGTGTAAGGGATCAGCAACTCAACTCTTGCTTCATAGATTGAACTGTCCAAATACTAACTAGAACCATACCAGAGACTGGTACAGGAGCCGAAAACTAACAGTTCAAGCCTCAGCCCCACACTTTTTGCATCATTGACCCAACCTGTTTATGGCTTATTGTTAGCAAATTTAGCATATAATTCTAAGTTTCAAACTGTGTTTGAGTCAAAATAATGCTCGAGAGTCTTTTGCTTTGACCAACATAGAAACTTCTTGTGATTACTAAAAACTCAAAATTTGTTTACTTAATAAATTAATTAGACATATCTTAATAAGCTGCAATTTGATTGTGCTAGATTTACATCAATTGGATGGAGTAACAATTGGAGATAACACAGTATTACATATTGCTGCTAGTTCAAACCGGGCCACAGCAAATAATGTGGACTTCACAAGAGCAGTCTACCTCAGAAACAGATCCTTGCTGACGGCATGCAATAAGTTAAAAGAGACACCTCTCCACTGTGCTGCAAAGGCCGGGAACTATAGAATGGTTAACCGCTTGATATCTTTTGCTGAAGAAGAGAATCAGGCTGTAAAGCAGACCCTTCTAACAGCAAGAAATATACACGGTGAGACCGCACTGCATGAGGCAGTGCGATTTGGTCATGTGAATATAGTGGGCAAGCTTATACGTTCGGAACCTAGCATAACTGGTATTGTTGACGCGGATGGAGTATCTCCTCTGTACCTGGCAACTATGATGAATGCGGTTAACATAGTCGAAATCTTCACAGAAGAAGAGCTATCCAGGGTGTCCTGTACGGGACCAAAAGGACAAACTGCACTACATGTTGCCGTGCTAGAATATACCGGTATGTATTGTTTTCTGTCATGATTTTATTATGTTTTTTAGACCAAAACCATAAAAGTTTTTAATTGCTTAATATTTTAAATGCACTAAAAATATTAAAAAATTAGTATTAACCGAATATATATGTTTCTACAAAGAATTCATCCTGTTTCCTTCCTAGATGTATGCCATTGTTTTTCACTCTTCTCTTCCTGGTTCAAATCAGAGGACACTTTCAGGATCGTTTGATCTGGAGCAAATGCATCAGATTTCTGTACTGACGTCATCAATAACCCATGTAGATGACACCACAGCTTAATCTGACATGTTTTTTTTTCGTTTTTTTATAAATCAGACAGTTTTGATCAGAAAAAGGAAATTTTACAATGTAAATCAGAAGTAATAGGAGACATAGACTGCTAAATTGATACCCATGTCTGCCTACTAGCCTTCGAGAAAAAAAAAAAATTATACCCCACACTGTGTCGACCATTCTTCTAGAAATTGTCAAAAACTGAACATTTTTTTAAACTAAAGAATTTCGCCTCTTTTATTACTCTTCTTGCACAAAAATCGGTGCAGTTGTGTCCCATTACGCCAATGCTGGAAACAGTGGAAAGTATTGAGGATTAAGCAACTGACTGGATTGATTAATGCTGAAAAATTTCTCAGATGAATTCTCTGGTAAAAATCAGCTCTTGTCCCGCCGATTCCAACCCAAACTAACAGATCTGACCCAAATTAGTCGATCATTTATCCAAGCCTTAATCATGTAACATTTGATTCGAACTAGATCCGATTTACATGGTTCTGAAACTCGGAATCGGAATCGGAATCGGGTTCTTGACCGTGGAATCGGAATCGGATGAATCAACCCAGTTGACTCGGAAAGACGGAAACTCGGATTTTTTTAGCGGAATCTTGTTTTGTAGCCAAAAAGTAGAAAAAAAATTTGTAAAAAAATAATTTGTAGAAAAACTATGTTAAGAAAAAATATTACACTCAAATAATCCACTAATTATATAATATAATACAAGCATTACAAATATAACACACTTTTTATTGCCACAAATCAAATAAAAGAGTCTTGCTGGTGTTGTCTATTAATGACAAGGGTCCTACAGAGTTACAGAAAATAATAGTAAAAAGAAAAGGAAATATTTAAACATAGTTACGTGTATTTAAACATATTAACTTTGTTATCAATTATATAATATTTCATTGTTTATGCATTTTTTTTTGTTTGTCAATGCAGTCAATTCATGATTATAAGTAGATACAATGAATTATCTATTGGCGAATAGCTCCATCATTTTCTTTCCTTTCTTGCAATGCACTTATCAACCACCAGAATTTGGAACGTATAGTAATTCGCTGGTGGTTTTTGGTTTCATGCTCATTATCTATTGGACATTATTCACATTTTATTGAGTAAGCATTTAAAAATAATTGAAAAAATTGTTGACTCGGCCGGACTCGGTTAGACTCGACCAGACTCGGGTTGACTCGGCTTGAAAATCGGATGACTTGACCGAATCAAATACTGTTCAACTGAGTTTTGCTGAAAAAAAATCGCATGGGGCGAGACGGGTGAAACTCGGACCGAACATGGTCGATACCGAGTTTCCAAACCATGCGATTTATTCTGGATTCATTTATAGATTCTAACACCTTTTCTTGATTGTTATGTAAAATCCTTAACAACAGGAGCTACGCAGGCACTTTTGAGATGGAACAAATCACTTGCAACTATGGTAGACGACATGGAAAGCACTCCCCTTCACTATGCAGCATCAGTTGGAAATCTTGAGACTGTACGGCTCTTATTGAAAAATGATGAAAGAAAAAAAGCAGCTTACATGGCAGACAAGAACGGGTTATTTCCCATACACACAGCCGCAACGTGTGGCAGAACATTAATAATGAAGGAGCTGCTAGAGCAATTTCCCGACTCGGTTGAATTACTTGATACCCAAGGAAGAAACTATGTTCACCTTGCCATTCAACGCGGCAAAGGTTATTATTTCAGTAATAATGACACCATTTTGAGAGTCCTCAATGCCAAGGATTATCAAGGAAATACACCACTTCATTTAGCTGGTGAAAGTGGACAATACAACCATGTGAGGTCTCTGGTATCAATAAAGATGGTGTACTCAAGCATCATGAACAGAAATGGCCTAACACCAGTTGATCTTGCTTTAAAGCAGCTGGATCGAGAATATGGATTCTTCTGGGTAAGGACCATAAACTCATGTTTATTCCTCTTTTTGGCAACATTTATTTTCCTTCTTATCCTAATGATAGTTTTCTTGTGATTTCCCTTCTCCAAGTTAACTCTTATCTATTGAGCTTCTCTGTCTCATGATTTCTCGTCCTTTTTCTAAGGAAATGTTTTTCTTTTCTCGTCCTTTGAGAAGGCAGCCGGAAAAAGATAATTTAAAAGTTTAAAGTTTAAAACAGTAGCATTTCAGCTGTTCTAGCATGTTACAAATACATAGCATAGACACTCAGCAGCTTAATATCAAAACCTTAGAATGACAAATTGATACACTAGTTATGACCAATAATTCAAATATCTCTTTCCACAAGCAGGAATTTTTTTTTATCAGGTATAATCTTTCAACTATTCCAAATGAAAACCAAATTTGTCATGAACTTTCAATTGGATTTAAACCTTGTGACCAAAGAAGCACCATTGACCCGCTGCTCCCATTCTCCTCTGACATTATCAGATCGCCTCATTTTTTTTATTTTGATTAACACTGACCTTTTATCTCCCCTTCTAATATTTTTTTATTTTGTAATTTTCAAAGTCCAAACAGTCGATTCAAACTGTTCAACATGATATCCAGATTAATATGTGTTTGGAGATCAAATTTTACATTTTTTTGAATTTTTTTACTATTTATTAAGTATTTTACAAAACTACTGTTTTCCAGTGGTCTAGAATTGTCTAAAATTAAGAAAATTTTAAGAAAATTTTACAAAACTGCTGTTTTTTACTATTTATAAATAGTGGCCTCAGAACCTAACTAAGAGAATATAAGGAAATTTTATTCTTTAATGAATGAGGAGTCTACCTGCAGAAATTTTATTTGATATTGGCCTATAATTTCTCTTTATTCAGGGCACAACGTTCAATATACTTCGTTGCATGATGTGGACTGGTGCACTTCCTAGTCCTCGTCGGGCTGATCATATCCGTCATGATTTACAAATCCCCACGAAAGACAAAGAGAGAGTGAAAGAGAAAGTCAAGAGTGTTACCCGTAACGTGGGAATTATCTCAGTACTAATTGCAACGGTGACTTTTGCTGCTATGTTCACCATGCCAGGTGGATATATTGCTGATGACCACATGAACAGAGGCACACCTATTCTTTCCCGGAGATATGCCTTCAAGGCTTTTATTGTTGCAGATTCATTGGCGTTTTTGTCATCTATTTTTGCCACAGCATGGCTTATTTATGCTGGGTCAGGTAGTGCGGATATTGAGCTTCGTAAAGTTTGCCTTCAATATTCATTCGGGATGGTGGCAATTGCTGCCCAAGCCACTATCTGTGCTTTTGCTTTAGCAATATATACATTGCTATATCAAGTAAATTTGGGAATAAGCATACTTGTTTGTGTTGCTTCATTCGGTTTCCTTCTGTTTAGTTTTCCGGCTTCACGGAGAATGTTGTCACTTGTACCACCGATAGTGAAGCGGATCGGGTGGAGAGGATTGTATAAGACTGACCTTGGTCCTCGGACTTCGATACGCATTAGTCTAGCATCTTGGATCAGTTACAGTTTCTTTGACCTCATCTTCCGCGAATTGTTTTGGTCTATTTTTCTGTACGGTCTTATCTGTGGGTTGGCACTAATTTAATGAAGAACTTGACAATCTAGGTTGGTTTGGTTAGGATCGTTTAGATGTATTGTAATTTATGATTTTTAAAAGCTTGTTAGTTCAAATGTGTTGTACTGTACTATCTACCATGTGATTTCTCAGACGTGTTCTATAATAATTATTCAAATATGTTATTTTGTTCCTCATTGAATATTCGTTGTCCTATTAAACTGTTATCATACCATATATAAACGCATTTCAAGTTTTATACCGGAGTTTTTTTTTTATTCAATATAGCGGAGTTTAAAGTTTAATACAAATTGAATGTACGATAAGTATTTGTTGACAATAATTGATATCAATCGTACATCATCGATCAAGTGGTCAAGATCAAACATAGCATTAATTGTTCTAGTACTTTATGTAAAGCAATAATGTAGAAAATAGATATATACAGCTGTACACAGCTACTGTATAAAATAGGAATTAGGAATTAAGAATAGTACCGACGGTATTGTAACGGCTAGTAAGTCTCTTAGTATAAATAGGAACAAGATTTGTAAAGAAAGAATAAGATTGAATGAAAGAGTTTTTCTCCTTAGATCTTATAAAAATAACTTAGTATCAGAGCCAAAATACTAATAAACCGATAATTTCTAATAATATATGCCAGTAATATGATACAAAGCCTCAAGCAACACAAACAACCCGAAAACAAGAAAATCTGCACGAATCAAGCATGGCAACAGATGGGCAACACTCATACAAGGCTACCATACATTCCTCAAAAATAACAAATACATTGCTCAATGGCAAAAATTATGTGTCTTGGACTAAATCGGCTACATTGACACTTTATTTCCGAGATAAATTCGAATTCGTCACTGGAGAAATTACCATGATTAATATAAAAAATAAAATATTTGAACATGATTAATATATATAGGGTAGCTTCAGCGGTGTTTACAAAATAAAATATTAATAAATGTGTATGTATATTTTTTTAACTTATATATTCTTAACATTTAGAAGAACAAATCATGAAATTTGTTAGACTTAAAAATTATATGTTTTTTATGTATATATATAATAAAATAAAAAAATATTTAAAAGTCTTATCGTACCGTAGATTCCTTGTTCATGTCGTATCGGAGAAGTGTTGACCCATAAAAAATGGGAGAAAGAAAGAGCAAGACAAAAAAAACCCAACAAAATGGAGGTGGCCAATAGCGAAGGAAATGGCGAAGAAAGAAGAGAAAAGGAGAAGAAAAAAGGATGGAACTGGACAGTTCCAATCAGCTTTGGAATGGAGAGCACTGCTCTTGGTTTTTTTTTTGAGAAACAATAAGGGTCAAGCCCTCATTTTGATTAACCAAAGTCGGTTACATGGTTGTCAGGTTTCCGGGGGTGGAAACCTTGTGCTGTGCGTGATAAAAGATGTAAAACAGGAAAAGGAAAAAAGGAAAAAGAATCATCCTAGTACAGGGGGCTAGGTGTGAGGGAGAAAATGAAATTACAAGAAGAATTAGGAAGAAAGATTGATTAAAAACAAGAAACTAGTTTGCCAGCATTGATTAGCCATTATCTCTGAATCTTCGACCAGCATCAATTTCCAGTTGTGATATTCTCCACTGTTGACTAATATCTTCTATCAATTGCTCCACTGTTTTGGTTTTGTCGCTAAAAATTCGATTGCACCTTTCTCGCCAGATTATGAAGTTTGAAATGAGGATTGCTGCCCGGGTTTTCTTTGGTATAGCCGCATCCATCATTGCATGAATAAAGTTGCAATTCCTTTCTCTTTGACCCACCTCTAATTTGTGCAGTGCCCCTCTGGTAACTGTGATTCCCGTTTGGCATTCATTGAAAAGATGGTTTGTCGATTCCTCGTTGTTTCTGCACATGTAGCACATTCCAACTAGCACGAATCCTCTCGATTGCAAGTTTTTTACTGTGAGAATTTTGTTATGGTATAGTAGCCATGCAAAAACCTTGAACCGAGGTGGTACTCGTAATTTCCACATTGTGCCCAGATTTGAACCTATTCTCGGCCTGTTGCTTAATCTGAAATATGCGGACTTGACAGAGAAGGTACCTTGGCTGTGTGGTTTCCAAACTGTCTCATCTACTACCTCCTGGGTTGAGTTGATTTGCTGGTACAGCCTTTGCTGGATGCGGATCAGTTCTGTCAGCTGTTGCATACCTTGTTCTGATGTAATCGGCTTGAAAAGTTGCTGTGCATCTGGTGTGGTGAGGAGGTCCCTAACGGTGTTTTCTTGGTTTAACGCATAAGAGAACAGAGTTGGAAGTGAGTGGCTCAATGTTCCTTGTCCCCAGTCGTGCTTCCACAACTTGATTGTTGTACCTTGTACCGGTATTCTCAAAAGGGCGTGATTGCATAAGGTTTGTGCCTCTGTCAAGTGTCTCGAGAAGAAGAGTGATTCGAAGAGAGCCATAGGCCTTTGCTGACAATAGATCTCTGAAAATATCGATTTCCATAATTTTTCCTGTGGTTTGTGCCATTGCCAAATCCATTTTGTTAACAAGGCTGTGTTGAACAATCGGAGGTTAATAATCCCCAAACCACCTAGTTCTTTGGGCACACAGACCATCTCCCAATTTGCTAGATGAATCTTCTTTTCATCTTGTTTTGCCCCATGCCATAGGAAATTTCTTCTAATTCGATCGATTTCTTCTATTACCCATTGCGGAAGGCGAAATACCGACATAAAATATACCGGTATAGCTGATAGGATTGCGTTGATTAGAATTATTCTACCTGCTATAGAGAGGAATTTGGCTGCCCAACCCGAAAGGCGTTGCTGAATTTTCTGGATTAGTGCCCTGTATGTGCTGTGAGGTATTGCCGCCACTGTAAGTGGCAAACCTAGGTATTTCAGGGGCCATTCTCCCTTTTGGCAGCCTAGTCTTGCGGTTAGTGTGTTGAGAATGTCTTCCTGTACATTGACCCCCACCAATTCAGATTTATTCATGTTTACTTTTAAACCCGTCAATGTTTGGAAGGTGGTTAGTATGAGGTTGAGCACTTGTATCTGTTGCATTTCCGGTTTGACAAAGAATAAAGCATCATCTGCGTATAGTAAGCACGGTTCCATGGAAATGATTGGCATTCTAAGGGCTCCTGTGTAACTCAATTTTTGCATCCATCTTGGTAGAAAATCCATAGCTATAATGAAGAGTAAGGGAGAGAGTGGGTCCCCTTGCCGCACTCCTCTCTTGAGCTTGATTTTCTTCCCAATGAGCCCGTTTAGAATGATTTGAGAGTATCCTTGTAGTGACAAATTTTCAATCCATGTTAGCCATAGGAGAGGGAATCCCAAAGCTTTCATTACCATTAACAAAAATCTCCAATTGATTGTGTCGAACGCCTTGTGGATGTCAGCTTTGAACATAGCGAATGGTAGCTTGGATTTTTTTGCGAATTGTAGTATCTCTCTTGCGTATATGAAGCCTTCTGATATTTGCCTGCCCTTCACAAATCCTGTTTGTGAGCAATGTAATAGCCCATCTATCTTTCCTTGTAGCCTATTTGCCAATATTTTTGATATTAGCTTTTGGCAACCATGAATAAGGCTGATTGGTCGAAAATCCGTTGGTTTGGAAGGATTGTCTTTTTTGGGCAGCAGTATGATGTAGGAGGAGTTGAGGGGTTCTAGTGTTTGAGGCATCGTGGTCACTGTTGTAAAGACTGCCAAGAGGTCAGGAATGAGCAGGGTAGCGAAGGTTTTGTAAAATTCACCTGTCAAGCCCTCCGGGCCCGGCGATTTGTTATTAGGCCATTCCTGTATGACCTTTGCAATTTCTTCTTGTGTGATTGGGTCTGCTAGGCATGTCAACTCTTGTTGATTTGGGTATAAGTTGCTCCAGTCTATGTTCTGATGGCCTTCTTCTTCTTTCCCCATGAGATTTATATAAAACTCACGAAATATTTTTGCCTTGTTTTGTTGATCCTTGAACAGTCTTCCATTGTGTTCTATGGCTCCAACTATGTTCTGTCTCTGTGAGGATGTGGCATACGCATGGAAATATGCCGTGTTGTTGTCTCCTTGAATTTGCCATTTGGTCTTTGCTCTTTGTTTCCATAATTCCTCCTCATACACCGCCAAAGTAGTGTATCTCCTTTTTACTAGTGCCTTGATTCTTTTTTCTGTTTGTGTCGGGGTTCTACGCTCTTCTACCTTGTCAAACCAACCTATGTAGTCCCTGCAGACCCCTATCTGCCTTTTAATGTTCCCAATTTGCGCCTTTGTCCAACTTGAAATTTCAGATTTTACCTTTTCGAACTTGTCATGCAGTTGCTTTGGAGTTGCAGCTGGAGGTAAAGTGTCCCAGAGTTGATGCATGAAAGTGATGAACTTGGCTGATTTCAGCCACAGATTTTCGAATCTGAAATTTTTTGTTCTTTGGAAAGCTGTAGTACCAACATACATTACAGGGCTGTGATCTGAATTTGTATTGGGTAGCACCATCTGTTTTGAATTTGAAAAGAGCGCATTCCATTCCGTCGAGATCAGGCATCTGTCTAGCTTGGCCATGGTCGGTACGTGCCTTGCATTTGACCAAGTAAACCTTCTCCCCATCATTCTCAGATCTATTAGCCCCAAATCTGAAATTAAACTCGCAAATGCCCGAGGCCATCTCCAATTTGCTATATTCGTGTTTCTTTCGTTTGGTTGTAGCGTGGTGTTGAAGTCCCCGCAGACAAGCCAAGGTGTGCCGTTGCTTGGGCATTCTAATCGTAATTCTTGAAAGAATTGACTTCTTGTTTCTGATCGGGATGGCCCATATACCGAGGTTATCTTGATGACCTCGTCCAAGGATGTGTCCCGCAGTTGCACCGATAAACAAAATTCCTTCGTGTCTGAGGAGATGAATTCATATCTCCTTCCTTGCCAAGCTATAAGAATGCCCCCTCTGGATCCTTGTGCATTCTTGGCTTGGTATCCATCCAATCTACGACCGCAAATTTCTTTTCTAATATTGTCATCCATTCTTCGCAATTTGGTTTCCTGTAAACATATGATGCTTGGTTTTTCAATGAAAAAAGTTTGGCGAATAGCCAATCTTTTTTCCCTCTCATTTAATCCCCGAACATTCCATGTAATGATATTGGCCTTGGTTTTGTAATTCATGGGAAATAAAAAATAACACCCAAGTGAACACAGAAAGCAATCTTTTTAGGAGATGAGGTCTTACTACATATCTTCCTTACATTCCTGGCCTTCACAGGCTTCCAACTAAAAAACCTAAATTCATACCAACCATGTCTATGGCAGTGTCTACTACTGCTGCCCTTCCCACTATAACCTGGATACAATCTAACATTCCCAATTCTTCTCTTAATGAGATGAACCTTCCTTCTAACAAAATAAGACCGAAATTGATAGAGTTTTTCTAACATTAATAAACAAAATTGCCTCATCCCCTTATCCCTTCTGCTATTGTGACTTACTCGACGGCAATTGCCTCCATGGCCGCCTTCTCCAATTTTTCATTCATTTCGATGCCTGCTTGGCTGATGATCGCCTCTGCCTGATTATCAGAAAGTGGTGTGAAGGATTTGAGGTAGTCAAGCTTGATTGGTGATGGATTGCGTTTCTTTGTGGGGCGCCTCTTGTGGAAGGAGATAGTGTACGGTTTGGTGACTAAGCGGGCTCGTTCCTCTGGACAGATGTAGGCTCCGTCGATTTTGGTTTTGGCTGAAAGGCGGGCACTGTGTCTGATCGGACCTCTAGCATAACGGGGCGGACCCGCGAAGCCTGGTGGAGATCCATTAGGGGAGTCGGGGGTAGTTGCTGTAGTGGCGTGGAGTGGGGATCCTGTGGGGGTAGTCGTTGTGGAGAGGAGTGGGGATCCAGTGGGGGTGTCGGGGGTAGCCTCTGTTTCGGTTGATAGTGGCGGTGTAAATGGGTTGAGCTGCTTCGGTCCAGGGGAGGTGAGCTGCGCTACTTCGGTTGATAGAGATGGCGAGGTAGGTGGACTGAGCTGTTTCGGTCCAGTAGAGAAGTAGCTGGGTTGCTTCGGTGTAGAGGGGGCCAACCAAGTTTGTTCTTCTATGGCCGGGCCCAAGTAAATTATAGGGCCTGCTAATATATATTCTTCCTGATGGGCTGCGGCTGAAATAATTTCTCTGTTTGGATTATTTTCTTTAAGACTTGGGCTTTGGGTTATGAGATGGCATGTGAGTTGGCTAGGTGTGAAAATTCCTGCTAGGTTGTCGTTGACAGACACATTGCTTGCAAGTACAGTGGGTTTCATAAATGCCTGTCCCCTCCAGCTTTCAGAGGAGAATGTCTCAGATGTCACAGGGAGGAGTCCGCACACGGCTCTAGAAATGTCAGCGAGAATAATTACTCTGAACTTCTCCCCTAGATTAGTTGTCACATTTAATTCCCCGTACCTGCCTGAAGCCTCATGCTCCATTTGAAAATTTGTAACGGTAAGTATGGGCTCTGTCTCTTTTCCTCTTTGTATTAATGTCTCTTCCTCCTCTCCAGTTGTCTTTGCTCCTATTATCTCAATTTGTGTGATCTGATTTTCTTCCTCTCTTTGTGTTTTTGCCTTTTCCTCCTCTCCAGTTGCCTTTGCTCCCTTTATCTCAATTTGTATGAGCTGAGTTTCTTTCTCTCCTTGTACTGTAACCTCTTCCTCCTCTCCAGTTGCATGAGTTTCCATTATCTCAATTTGTATGAGCTGAGTTTCTTTCTCTCCTTGTACTGTAACCTCTTCCTCCTCTCCAGTTGCTTGAGTTTCCATTGTCTCAATTTGTCCCGTCGGATTTTCTGCTTCACCATGACCATTTCTCCGACGAACATTTTCACTGGTGCCCGGGCGGTCTCTTGTAGCCGCTGGACGATGCCTTGAGTAAGGGGCTGCATTTTGTCGGGCAGTTGGCGCCCTTGACTCTCCCATGTAAGACCCTTGTGTGGATCTTTCCTCTCTGTGATGCTCGCGCCTTACCACTGGATGGTTGGGTTCGGTTGTGTGTAGCCAACCATCAAGCTCAACTTCGATTGGTGCATAGTATGTCTTTGCTCTTGCTGTTAGATACCGGGGGACTCGTTTTGGTTGGTGACAATCTACCAGTGCAAGAATGTATTCATAGTTTTCGGTTTCCCTGAAGTCTGACATTCTCTGAAGTTCTCCAAACCCAGAGACAATGTCAGCTACATCATGTTCGTTCCAGTTTTGGGGAGGCACTCCGTAGAGCCTGATTCTTGCGAGATTGGACGACGGATCATAGAGCATGCCTGCTTCTTTGGTCCATTCTGTTAACTGAACCTCCACCCCCGGCCCTAACACGAAAACACACATATCTGTTGCTTCCTTCATCATTTCGTGGGTTGGGAAGATGGCGAAGTAGTCTCCAACTGTAGAGTGGGTTTTCCTAATTTTGAAGTCTCTGGTTTGTCTCTTGAAGTAGCTGGCCAGCCGAGTGGCAATTCGATGTGCAAGGAAACGATCATTCTGGTTAGGCCCAGACAACACAATGGCTGTTCGGTGTAGGTATAAGTTTTCTGGTGAAAGGAGTTCTCTGGGGTTTATGAAAACCTCTATTTCTTCCCCTCTCTCAACTTCTACCTGATCAGAATGCTGCAGTTCTATGGTTTCCCAGTCAGTAATATCCATAGTTTGTTGTTTGGGTTTGGTTTGAGGATCTTGCTTTACGGGGTGGGTGTGCTGTGGTTTCGCTTGTGGTTGCTCTTTTATAAGCATGAGTGGTAGTTCTTGCCTCTCCTGGTTGGTTGCTACATTTACTCCTTGAACTTCTTTAATGTTGATTGCACTTTTCTTGGGGCAGTAACGTGAGAAATGCCCTGCTTCAGCACAGTTAATGCACTTGACCCTGTTTTTGCAATTTGCCTTCTTGTGTCCCTTTTCGAAGCAATTAAAGCATTTATTGTGCTCTTTCAGCTTCCTCTGTTGTATGCTGAGGTAGGGGGTACGTCTGGGGCTGACATGCTTTCTCCTGCGCACTGTTGTCCAACCTTCGTCATCGTGCGGTGTCTCCTTTGCTGCCTGTGCATTTACTCCGTTTGACTGAAGGTTGAGTCTAGTGCTAGGCGGTTGTTGAACTCTGGGGATGGTTGGAGGTGTGATGCGTGTTGTCTGTGGCTGCGCCTTTGCGCCATGGTGAGGGTGTGCTTGTCTGGAAACTATCTCTGCAAATGTTGGCCGACGCTGTAGTTTGTCTTGGGTGGGAAGCAAGATCGCCTCTCGGAACGCCTGTGCTTTGGCTAGTCGATACGCCATTGTGTTGTCAGGTGAGGGGAATTGATCCATTTTCCGCACTGCTCTTGGTTTTGAGCTGGAAAAAAAGAGCAAACCAAATTTCTTTGAGTAGGCTGGGGCCCAAGAATAAAGAATAGAAGAAACAGGGCGACATATTTATTTAAATAAAAAGATTATACATTTTTGCTTAAAATATGAACGACAAAGATTAATAAATATACCAGGTCATAAAATATATTTAATTTTAAAATTTAGACAGATATGTATTCATATAAGAAAGTATTGATGGGTGCATGTTTCATTTTTAGTCGAGAAGAAACTGATGATCATAATATTCAATTGAGAGTCAAAGAGTATTTTGACTTTGTAATTCTTAATTAATAAACTACGATCTTTTAATAATTTAAATAGAGTTAACATGAGATTAATTACTTGAAGGGTAAATAAGAAAAAGTTGTAAAAGTTTGAGAGGTAATTAAGGTAACTTAAGTTTCTAGGAGTAAATAAGTAACTGCAAAAGTTACGAAGGATATATAGAAAATTATTCCATAAAATCATTTGTGAAATTAGGAGGTGATTTGAAAATTTTGATTTGTATCCAGTACTTTGTCACCCAAGGTGATTTTGAAAATTTTGATCTCCATCTCATATTCGAAAACAAAAATTACAAGTTACTTTTAGTCTCAACAATTTTCTTCAGGGCAAATAGGTAGTTTGAAGGGAAAAGTGGATGAAAAAGAATGGAATGGAAGATTATTATATTTTCTATTTTCTTGTTTGATTGGTTTTGTTTCCTTCTTTTACACTCCAATTTGGAAAGCAACTGAATATAAAGCTTAATAGGTTAATTATAAGAACTTACAAGAATAATTGTTACTAATTTTATCTTCATGTTAAATTTTCAACTTAAAAAAAATAATAAGGATGTTTTTTACAGCCCAAAGGAGCACATGATGCACTTAACAACATTCACAGAGTGGCAAGGCACTGGACTTAGAGAAGTAGTTAAATTGTAATCAAGTGATGAAAAGGGTATGTTACATTTAAAGTATAAGCCTGTTTCAATTAAGGTTGATAAAAATGGCCTGACCATTAAAGAAAAGGAGCCTCTGTGTGTGTGGTACTGGTAATGAATGCCCAGTTATGACAGGTAAGTTGTTGCACATGACATGATGCTGCAGTTTCTTGATCATAATTTTGTCAGGATATATGATTGTTGATCATAGTACCATAGACTCACTCATATCTAAATAACATATTTAATGAATAAAAGGAGATAGAAGATGAAATGTTAAATTTTTATGGGTATATTGGATATTAAGATGTTTTGATGAGGATATTGGCTACTTTGAAAGTTTTGATGGACACACTAGAAATTTTCTCTTGAATCTATTACCATCCACCCCTGCTGTACTCGCTGAATTATTTATCTTGAAATTTAAAAAACCAAATTTTTTTAATTACCATCTTAATATTTTAAAATTCTGACTTTACCATTCATCTTTGAAAATTTAAAAACATACAACATGGGCAGCTTTGAGCTGCGCACTACCAGTCATGCGCAAATCTAAATTGAGTTGTGCATGACATTAAACTTTTTTTTTTTTAACCGAATACTTTGGGTCACATGAGTTCTGTGGACCCACTCAATTCTTACCGTCAATAATTCTGTTTGCTTTAATTTCTGGTGGGACCCACTCAAATTATCTTGTATTTTTATTGAGAAGAACTAAGGTGTTCTTAAGCTCACCAAGCCTTTTTTGTGAGTTTAACTCAAAAACCGATCGGATTGATTTCAAACGACGCATCCAAACCGTTAAAATCGATCTACTTCATGAATGATGTGTTTACATGTCAAATTTTTAATTTTCTGAACTAATTTAGGATGAATTCAAGCGGTCAAAAGAAGACAATTTAGAAGTTCATTTTAATGAGTTCATTTTTCATCATTTTTTTACCGCTTGACTTTCTACTAATCTAGTTCGAAAAATTATAAATTTGACATGTAAATGCATCAGTCGTGAAGTAGAACAGTTTCAACGATTTGAATGTATTGTTTGAAGCCAATCTAATAGATTTTTGAGTTAAGCTCACAAAGAAAATTGGTGAGCTTAAGAACACCCTAGTTCTACTCATTTTTATTACAACCAACAATGGAACATCTCTATTTTAATTGAGGGAGAGCCTAGCTATCCCGTCAACCATCCCCTGTTTTATCCCCCGTCAGCGCATTAATTAAGTGGGGGGACCGCATAACTGTCAACGCATTTTAGGAATTTGCGGAAAAGTATTCATCTGTAACACAATTAGTATTCATCCATCTATATGAATGTATTCACATTTGCAATAGAATCATATTTGGATATATTACAACATTCAGCGTATTAAGAAAGTAGGGGACCACAAACAACATATGTGGGGGACCGCATAACCGTCAGCGCATTAATTAAGTGGGAGGACCGAATAACCGTCAGCGTATTAATTAAGTGGGGAGACTGCATAACCGTCAGCGCATTTTAGAAATTTGCAGAAAAGTATTCATCTGTAACACAACTAGTATTCATCCATCTATATGAATGTATTCATATTTGTAATAGAAGCATATTTGGACACATCACTCACTCATCTTTTACACGTTTTTAGAGATGGTTTTTTTTTTTCTCCGTTCAATCTAACCAATATTTTTGATGATTTGTGAGGAATTTGCAAATCTAAAATCACAAACGTCTTCTATACAATTTTCTCTTTCAAATGAGATCTATGATGACATACTTTCGAGTTGTCCGTTGCACAAGTATTCATACCTCGTCGCAAGTATTCATCTCTCATCGAGCAAGTATTTATCATCGTCGTGTAAGTGTAAATAGTTAATGTACCAAGAGTATTATGTGCATACCTCGATTAATTTTACAAGAGCAACCAAATAGTATTCATCCATAAGATATCAAGTATTCATACATATACATTAAAGTATTTATATCTAAGATATCAAGTATTCATTCATACACGTTGAAGTATTCATCACCAAGACATCAAGTATTTATTCATACACCTCTAATTTTTTCAAAATTTATTTTTCTGTCATTTCTTAGTACTTAGTACACATTGGCCTAATTCACCATTAATGAAGCTTTGTTCTTTGCAAATAACTCACTACTGCATGAGGAAGAGGAACATAGACACGATGGATCTGACCCGACGGTCGACAGTGATGGATCTAACCGACGGAGGCGTGCTTGATTGGGATGGAGTAACGGAGGCGGAGGTGGGAGAGGGAGGCGACGGAGGTGGGAGGTGGGAGGTGAGAGGCGAAGGCGGAGGTGGGAGAGGGAGGCGGAGGCGGAGGCGGAGGCGGAGAGGGAGAGCTGGGAGAGACGAGCGGAGGCGGAGATGGAAGGCGGAGGCGGAGGTGGGAGAGAGAGGGAGAGAGAGGAAAGAAATAAAGGAAGAAAATTTGCTAATTAATTTGTAGGGACCATTAAGTAGTTAGAATTTGTAATTATAGTTAGAAGAGAATAGTTGAGAGATAAAATGAGAGATGGATAAATGGGGGTTTAATTGACAGATCCAAAGTAGAGAATGACTCAACAATACAACCAACCAACCGGTTCATTCTTTAATTGCTGGTGGGACCCATTCTTAGTCATTCTTCTTAGTCATTCTCTAATTTAAATTCTTCTCCTAAAAAAATAGGTCCCACCAGGATGACTAAGAATGACCAACCAACCAACCAACAATGGGTCCCACCAGTCATTCATATTCATTTGATCTACAAATAATTCTAGTCATTTTTAGTCAAATAAAATAAGATTTCAATCCTTGACTGATTGCTTCAAGTCATTCTAGAGTTGGCTACAGCCTCCAACGGACAAAAGCCCATTTTTATTTAATATACACAGTGCTTCGAGAAAAGAACAATTTGTAGAGCAAACGTGTGTTGTGCTCACCAAACGGTTATGCTAAAAATTTATCGGATTGACTTTAAACGAAACGAATTGAAATTGTTGAAACCGATTTATTTTACAAGTGATGCAAGTACATACAAAATTTTGAAATTTTCGAATTCATTTAGTACAAAGTCAAGCGGTCAAAAATTGATGAAAAATGAATACATTAAAATAATTTATAAAATAATTTATATGTTATGTTCATAAACGGTCAATCATTAAGAATAATGGTGCTCTCAATTTTTAAGGATATCTCCATTTGAAAGGAAGGGGTATTGACGCAGTGCGTCTCGAGGTAGTATCCAATTCAGACTCGGATACGGACGATGATCACACCAAATTCAAGCCGATCAAGAATTTATTTGTGCAACTTGAAATTTAATAGCATGGATGGTCTTCTAGGAAATTTACTAATTTTCTTTGGAATTTGTTTTGTTCAACAAAATTTATTCTTCTTTTGACCGGCAGAATATATTCTTGCATGGCAAAATTTATTGCTTTGGGTTTTGGATTTTTAGTTAAATATCATTTAATATTATCTCTTAGGGGTTAAGTAATGTTTGGTTATAAAAGGGTACGGATGTTATTAAGGATATCTCCATTTGAAAGGAAGGGGTATAGTGTCAATTTAACTTTTAAAAATATCTAAATAACATATTTAATGAATAAAAGGAGATAGAAGAAAGGATGTTAAATTTTTATGGATATATTGGATATTAAGATGTTTTGATGGGATAGTGGCTACTTTGGTATTAACATCCACCCCCTTCTGTACTCGCTGAATTATTTATCTTGAAATTTAGAAAACCAAAATTTTTTAATTACCATTTTAATATTTCAAAATTCTGACTTTACCATTAGGGCTGCAAACGAACCGAACCGAATAGAACTTACTACCAGTTTGAGTTTGGTTTGAATTAATTTTGAACGAACTCAATTTCGAATCGAATTTTTTACGAACTCAATTTCGAACTTTTTCGAATTTTGTTACGACTTACGAGTTATGACTTATGGTTGGGTCATAGTTCGAAATTATAGCACTTCAATAAAAACTCAGGCATTCTGAATTCTAATTATACAGTACACCAAAGTTTATATCAAAGTTCATTACAAATACCAAAATTTATATCAAACAAAGTTTAGTACAATCAATCAAAGTTTAGTACAATCACAGAATCCAAAGTTTTCCAAATAGCCAATAGGAGCAACATCACCAAAGTTTTCAAATATCCAAAATATTCAAAGTACAATTTAAATATCAATAGAAGTACAAAACAATCACCAAAGTCTTAGAATTATTACAAACCCAAATATTATCCTAAATAAAACATTAAAGTTCATTATCAGCGGAAATCAACGGTTCACGTTTGAGTTAATTTCGAACTAAGTTTGGTTTGCGAACCTATTTCGAACGAACTAGGTCCAGTTTGAGTTTGGTTTGAATTAATTTCGAACTAAGTTTGGTTTGAATTAATTTCGAACGAACTCAATTTTGAATCGAACTTTTTACGAACCTTTTCGAATCAAACTTGAATCGAATTGTGAACTACGAATTTTTTGTGCAGCCCTATTTACCATTCATCTTTGAAAATTTAAAAACATACAACATGGGCAGCTTTGAGCTGCCCACCAGTCATGCGCACTACCACTCAATTCTTACCATCAAGAATTCTGTTTGCTTAATTTCTGGTGGGACCCACTCAAATTATCTTGTATTTTTATTACAACCAACAATGGAACATCTCTATTTTAATTGACCGATCCAAAGTAGAGAATGACCGCCTTTTTTATTAATACTAAAAAAAAATACCCTGACCGCCCCACTGGAGGGCAGTCCACTGTTCATACTAGACCGGCGCCCCCTCCCCCCGTGGGGTAGTTCGGTATTTTTTTTTTTTTAGAGACAATATGAATAGCAAAATGTTGAAATCTAACGCTAAAATTCGAATTTTTTTTGAAATATTTGTTAGATTACTTCTTTTAAGCATATTTTTACTAAAATACGCTAAATTACTTGAAATTATATTAAATTACATTGAATTACGCTAAATTACGTTAAATTACACTAAACTCTAAATCCTAAACTCTTATTTTGGACACTTTCTAAAATCTTAAACCCTAAACCCTAAAAATTACTGTACATTAAATGATTTATAATTTTTACATAACATATTTATAAAAATTAGTGATATTTAAAAGAAACCCTAAACCCTAAACTCTAATTTCTAAACTCTAGTTTTCGACATTTTTATTAATATATATCCACGTTAGCTAGGTTTTTTGTTAGATTACTTATTTTGATGCATAATTAGCATATTTATACTAAAATACGCTAAATTACTTGAAATTATGCTGAATTACACTATATTACATTGATATATTATGTTAAAATGCTAAAATTCGGTAAATTACGGTAAATTATATATGAATATGGATGATATCTTTACTGAGAAGGCGAAAAACGACGACGAAACTTCAAACGGCCATAACAAGGCGCTCGAGTGTCCGATTTCAGTAAATGACCACTTTTCGAAAAGCTTGCAAAAATACGCATACGTCAGTGCCGGCAAATGCCGGCAATGTAGGATTTCAAAATTCAGAATTGCCAAAAAACAAAGGGAAGAGTCTCAAAACTTGAGTTGAAGGTTCCGATTAAGATTTTTTAATTACCATCTTAATATTTTAAAATTCTGACTTTACCATTCATCTTTGAAAATTTAAAAACATACAACATGGGCAGCTTTGAGCTGCGCACTACCAGTCATGCGCACTGTCGAACCACTCAATTCTTACCATCAAGAATTCTGTTTGCTTTAATTTCTGGTGGGACCCACTCAAATTATCTTGTATTTTTATTACAACCAACAATGGAACATCTCTATTTTAATTGACCGATCCAAAGTAGAGAATGACTCAACAATACAACAAACCAACCGGCCGATGTCACCTACTCCAGAAGGGAGAAATCAAGAGGGAGCGAGGTTACGCGTTACTGTGCGAATGGAGCGACACAAGCGCCATATTAATTTTTTGGCTAAATCCTTCACCTCCAAATCAGGGTGTAAGTTCGATATTCGAAAGAGAGTGAACACAGCCCTAGAATCCATACGTTTGACCTGAAAATGATTTATTGACCAAAACAGTAATTTACCGTGTAACGGGTCACTGACACTATACTTTAGTTTTTCTTAAGGTGGATAGGCTAATTAATGATTTTCTATCCATAATGTTTACTCTTTGCATGCCACAGAGATTATGGTGGCCAATATTGTTATTTTAACTCGATCAACTTGTTGCTGGTTCACTCTTTTTTTGTCTGTCTTTCACTCCGTTTCTCGGATCTTAACCTTTTGCGCATAAAATATGTCTTTTGTAAATTGAGTTGCTTTATAAGCCCATCTTTTTCTCTTGGAATCTCAATCTCTCAATTCAACTCTCATCCACCATTCCACTACAAATTGTTAGTATTTTTTTCTGGTTCTCTCTACACAACAACCCTTGCTAGTTAAAAGCTCTGAAATGACTTCCCCCGTATCAATAACTGATTCAAATAATAACAGTCATCAGACTCTGCCACTATTCATCAGAAATTCATCGGCTGTTGATAACATGGTGGTAAAGATTGATCCCATGCTGTACGATGCAGTGGTAGAGGCCCAAAGCTCTAGTTCGGGTTCGGGAGATGGCCCAGAAGAAAGGCGGCCCCATACCACATCAGTCTCTAGTTCGGTTGAGACTGATCCCCATACCACATCTCAACCTTTGGTACAAGCTTCACAAGATGTTGCACAACACATTGCCTCAACTAATGGATTAACTGCAGTTGGGTCTCAAGTACCAACTGTACCTCCATTAAATGGTATAGAAGGTGCAGTGGTGGATGCCCCACAAGGGAGTCGGCCGCCACGAATCCCAATAGATCCCATGCTGTACGATGCTATAGTGGAAGGAAATGTCGAGGTGCTGGATGATTTTCTACAATCTCAAGGTGAAATTCATCAACACAATTTTGATAAGATAATTAAATTTTTTTTTCATAATTGATTTTTTTTTTCTTTTGAGTGTATGCAAAACCAACACACATGTCGGTGATGCAATTACTTCAACTCATCTAATCCTTCCAAACAAATCATCACGATTGGAATTGGAAGCACAATCAATAAGATGAATTGAACTTAATTTTTTTGGAAATAAATGAAGGAAATAAAATATAAATTTGATGTTGATTGACAGATTATTATTATTTTTTTGTTTTTCAAATTCATGGAGTCTATATAGGAAGAAAAAGATCTAAATTAGAACATATTGGCAGATTTCGTGCACTTCCTTATTTGCTTCTTTACATTTGCTATAATTTCGTTGCTCAATAGGAAAGCTATGCTATTAATTATCAATGTTATCAAAACTGGACCGGACATCGACTCGGTAAAGTTTCGGGTCAATGGTTTACCGGTCGAACCGGTGGGTCAACCGCTTTAATCGATGGTTTTTTAAGTACTTATATATTTATAAAATATGAGGGCGGTATATAAAAATAATCATATCTTTTATATGTTTAGAATGATATATGAGAAAGTTGCAGGGTTATTTTCTATGTTGTTTTCTACAAAAAATAGTTTAGTATTAACTAAGTTCAATTATGATTGGGTTCCATTTCTAACCTACACCAACTTGTTTGGGACTAAAGGCTTGGTTGTTGTTGTTGTATCGTTAACTTCAATTCATCTCTATAAAATCTCTCAATGTGCACACATAATTCGATAACATGAAACTTAACAGAGGAGTTCGAATTCATGTTTAAATAATATCAAAACTGAGGTCAGCCGCATCAATATATGGAAATCATAATATTCCATACCAGTGTACAACTGTTCATTATGCAAAACAAAAGATTTTTTGAGTTTAACAATGCTATTGTTAGATTTCAAATTTTTTTAGTTTAAACATTTCATCAATCATCTTGAGGCATCTAATATTTCCTCATACACAAATGTTCCATGGTATGTCCCAATGCCAGAATACCAGTGCATGTACCACTTTATAAAACCATTTAGAACATAATAGAAGCTAAAATAAATAATGCAGGAAATATAGAACTTCTGTAAAATAATATAAATAAAACTATTTAATATTTATGGGTAAACAACTAACTTGCAATTAGCCCCAAAAATAGCCTTGAATGGCAGTATCTGAGTTTTCAAGAACATGACCTAAACCACTTGCTGCTCCCTTTCTCATTGGAGAGAGAGAAAGAGTTCTACTAAAAAAATTGAGCAAAGCAAGCGGAAGAAAACTGAGCGAGGGAGGCGAGTTCTTACGTAGAGGTCTGTGTGAAATTGGTCGAACTAAAAAGGTCAGAACGAGTCTGTGATTTTCTCCATGGATTTGCTCGATTTCCTTTCTCTCGGCAGGCGGATTACAGCAGAGATGGGGAGAGAAAAACGAAAAAAAGAACCCAACACGTAGAAAACCATTTTTTTACTTGAATGGGTCAGCGGGTTTTTCTTGAAAACTGTTCAATTAAACTGGTTTTAGATGGAGAAGAGAGAAGCCGGAGACGGAGCGGAGAGAGGGTGACGAGACGATTTCCATCTCACGAGACGGAGTGGAGAAGAAGAGGTGGTTCTCCCACGGAGAAGAAGATAGACGGAGGGAAAGAGTTCCCTGGAAAAATGAAAAAATAACACTGCGTGTGATTACCGTCTAGCATTGAGATGCCTGGGAATTATTTTCTAAATACGCAAACCAAATGCCCCCTAACGGTCCTATAGAAGAACCAAACTGGTTAGCTTCTCGGGTCCCATTTTTTCGGTTTAATCGGCAGTCGCACATTAATTATACAAATCTAATTCTTACCTGACCCAAAACCATACACTTTCACGGCAGTCTGGTCCGGTTCTGATAACACTGTTAATTATACATAATCATAATTAACCATGGGATTTTGATTCACTATGTCCGGTTTATTGAAAAAAAAACGGTATGGTTAATTAGATTTTTCCTAGTTGATATACATATCCGATCTTAATAATGAACCAAACCGGAAACCAAAACGGTTCCAGTTTATTCCCGGCAGGACTGGCCGGTCCGGTCCAGTTTTGATAACAATGATTGGTAAGATTGCTAAGTATCCCCAACTATAGTGTCTCCAACAACAGTGTCTCCAACAACAGAGGGGAAGTTGGTAAGATGTCCTTTTCCTTAATTAACCTCCAATGTTGTCATTACTGATAAATTATAAGTGAATAACTTAGGTATAGTGATGATTTTCGTAATGACATAGTACTGCGTAATATTATAAATTTAGCACTTGAAACATCTTATTTGTAAAGAGGATGATGTATTTATGTTATTGTTCTCTCTGGTTGTTCAATGGAGATCTTTTTTTTTTTTTTTGAGAACATGGGATGATAGCTCATTGTATTACCATATAACTAGTATTTAAAACAGTGTGTAAGGTATCAGCAACTCAACTCTTGCTTCATAGACTGAACTGTCCAAATACTAACTACAACCATACCAGAGACTGGTACAGGAGGCAAAAACTAACAGTCCTAGCCCAGCCCCTCACTTTTTGCATCATTGACCTTAACTGTTTATATAGACTCAATCCCTGGCTTCTTGTTAGCAAATTTAGCATATAATTCTAAGTTTCAAACTGTGTTTGAGTCAAAATAATGCTCGAGAGTCTTGTGCTTTGACCAACATAGAAACTTCTTTGGATTACTCAAAAATCCTAATTTCTTTACTTAATAAATTAGATATCTTAATAAGCAATTTGATTGTGCTAGATTTGCTTCTATTGGATGGAGTAACAATTGGAGATAACACAGTATTACATATTGCTGCTAGTTCAAACCGGAAACTCACATGGAAGCGCACAATAGATAATGTAGACTTCGCAAGAGAAGTCTATCTCAGAAACAGATCCTTGCTGATGGCATGCAATAGGTTAAAAGAGACACCTCTCCACTGTGCTGCAAAGGCCGGGAACTATATAATGGTTAACAGCTTGATATCTTTTGCTGACGAAGAGGATCAGGCTGTAAAGCAGACCCTTCTAACAGCAAGAAATATGCACGGTGAGACCGCACTGCATGAGGCGGTGCGAGTTGGTTACGGGAATATAGTGGAGAAGCTTATACTTTCTGAACCCAGCATAACTGGTATTGCTGACGCAGAGGGTGTATCTCCTCTGTACCTGGCAACTATGATGAATGCGGTTAACATAGTCAAAATCTTCACAAAAGAAGATCCATCCAGGGTGTCCTGTGCGGGACCAAAAGGACAAACTGCACTACACGCTGCTGTGCTAGAATATACCGGTATGTATTGTTTTCTGTCATAATTTTATTATGTTTCTAGACCAAAACCTTAATGTTTTTAATTGCTTAATATTTTAAATGCAATAAAAATAAACTAAAATTAGTATTAACCGAATATATATGTTTCTACAAAGAAAATTCATCCTGTTTCTTCCTAGATGTATGCCTTTGTTTTCACTCTTCTCTTCCTGATCCAAATCAGAGGACCCTGCTTTTTTTTGTGGGGATCGTTCGATCAAGAGAAAATGCATCAGATTTCTTTACTGACATCAACAATAACCCATGCAGATGACACCACAGCTTAATCTGACATTTCTTTTTTTTTGGTAAATCAGACATAGACTACTAATGTGATACCCATCTCTGCCTACTTGCCTTCAAGAAAAAAAAATTATACCCCACACTGTGTCGACCTTTCTTCTAGAAATTGTCAAAAACTGAACATTATTTTAAACTAAAGAATTTCGCCTCTTTATTACTCTTCTTGTACAAAAATCGATGCAGTTGTGTTCCATTACGCCAATGCTGGAAACAATGGAAAGTATTGAGGATGAAGTAACTGACTGGATTGATTAATGCTGAAAAATTTCTCAGATGAATTCTCTCGTAAGAATCATGTCCCCCTGAATTCAACCCAAACTAACAGATCTGACCCAAATTAGTCGGTCATTTATCCAAACATTAATCATGTAACATTTGATTCGGACTAGATCCGATTTATTCTGGATTCATTGATATCTAACACCATTCCTTGACTGTTATGTAAAAACCTTGACAACAGGAATTACGCGTGCACTTTTGGAATGGAACAAATCACTTGCAACTAAGGTAGACGACTCGGAAAGCACTCCCCTTCACTATGCAGCATCAGTTGGAAATCTTGAGACTGTAAAGCTCTTACTGGGAGATGATGAAACAAAAAAAGCAGCTTACATGGCAGACAAGAACAAGTTATTTCCCATACACACAGCCGCAAAGTGTGGTGAAGCATTAATAATTAAGGAGCTGATAAAGCAATTTCCCGACTCAGATGAATTACTTGATACCCAAGGAAGAAACATTCTTCACCTTGCCATTGAAAATGGAAAAGGAAACTTAGTTGTTCATATGCGTGGTAATCACACCTTTATGAGAATGCTCAATGCCAGGGATTTTCAAGGAAATACACCACTTCATTTAGCTAGTGAAAGAGGACAATACCACATTGTGAGGTTTCTGATATCAATGAAGACAGTGTACTCGAGCATCATGAACAGGAATGGCCTATCACCAGTTGATCTTGCTTTAAAGCAGCTGGATCATGGATTCACATTCTTACTGGTAAGGAACATAAACTTATTTTTATTCCTCTTTTCTTGTGATTTCCCTTCTACAAGTTACTCTTGTCTATTGAGCTTCTCTGTCTCATGATTTCTCATGTGTGTGTATATATAGAGAGAGATTGGTGAAGATTGCAAAGATCCAAATAGTAGTTCCTCAACCTTGGTGCTACCAATTGGTTTTACAATTTTTAAAGTCAAAACAACCGATCCAAGCTATTAGATGTGATCTCTATATTAAAATGTGCTTAGAGACCAAATTTTATATTTTTAATTTTTTTTTTACTAATTATTAAGATGGTTTGAAAATTGATGATTTTAATAAATAGTAAAAAACTTTTGGACCATTGAAAACAACAATTTTCAAACCATCTTAATAAATAGTAAACAAATTCCAAAAATTATAAAATTTGGTCTCCAATCACATTTTAATATAGATATCATGTTGAACAGTTTGGACTTTCAAAATTACAAAACCGAATTGGTATGACGATGGCTCAGGAACTACCATTTTGATCTTAACCAACCTCTCTCTCTACATATATATATATATATATATATATATATCTAAATATATATATTCGCTGTAGTGACCTCAGAACCTAACTAAGAGAATAGAAGGAAATTTTATTATTTAATGAATGAGTATTCTGCCCGCAGAAATTTTATTTGATATTGGCCTATAATTTGTCTTTATGCAGAACAGAAAGAACAATATACTACATTGCCTGATGTGGACTGGTGCACTTCCTAGTCCTCGTCGGGCTGATCATCTCATTGATGATTTGGAAATTCCCAGGAAAGACGAAAAGAGAGAGAGAGAGAAAGTCGATAGTATTACCCGTAACTTGGCAATTATCTCAGTACTAATTGCAACGGTGACTTTTGCCGCTATTTTCACCATGCCAGGTGGATATATTGCTGATGACCACATGAACAGAGGCACACCTATTCTTTCCCGGAAATATGCCTTCAAGGCTTTTATTGTTGCAGATTCATTAGCGTTTTTTACATCTATTTTTGTCACAACATGGTTTATTTACGCCGGGTTAGTTTTTGTAGATATTGAGCTTCGTCAAGTATGGCTCATATATTCAGTAAAGTTGGTGGTATTTGCTGCCAGAGCCACTATCTGTGCTTTTGCTTTAGCAATATATACATTGCTATATCAAGTAAATTTGGTAATAAGCATACTGGTTTGTGTTGCTTCATTCGGTATACTTGCGTTTAGCAAACCGGTTTACTGGGAAAACATGCTGTCACTTGCACGACCGATAGTGAAGCGGATCGGTTGGAGAGGATTGATTGAAAAAAACCTTGGTCCTTGGACTTCGATGCGCAATACTGTAGGACCTTCGATCAGGCGCAAGTTCTCTGACCTCATCTTTTGCGAATTGTTACAGTATATTTTTCTGTACGGTCTTATCTTTGGGTTGCCACTTGGCATTAATTTAATGAAGAACTTGACAAGCTAGTTTGGTTTGGTTAGAATCGTTTAGATGTATTGTAATTTATGATTTTTAAAACCTTGTTAGTTCAGATGTGTTGTACTGTACTGTCTATCATGTGATTTCTCGGACGTGTTCTATAATATTTATTCAAATATGTTATTTTGTTCCTCATTGATTCATTGTCCTATTAAACAAAATAAAAATAAAAATAATATCCCCATAAAATGGATGTGAAATGCAAACAAAATAAAAATAAAAATAAATGAAAATATATGTGCCCATTGATAGTTGATTCATGGAAAGATATATCACATGTTCAAAATTTTAATCTATAAGTTAATATATTATGTTCTAAGAATTTACTTTTTATAAAATCATTTGTGAAATTAGGAGGTGATTTGAAAATTTTGAATTGTACCCAGTACTTGTCACCAAAGGTGATTTTGAAAATTTTGATCTCCATATCATATTCGAAAACAGATATTACAAGTTACTTTTAGTCTCAACAATTTTCTTGAGGGCAAATAGGTAGTTTCATGAGGTGAAGGGGGGAGTGGATGAAAAAGAACGGAATGGAAGATTATTATATTTTCTTGTTTGATTGTTTTTGTTTCCTTCTTTTACAATAATAATTGTTATTAATTTTATCTTCAAGTTAAATTTTCAACTTAAAAAAAATAATAAGGATGTTTTTTACAGCCCAAAGGAACACATGATGCACTTAACAACATTCACAGAGTGGCAAGGCACTGGAGTTACAGTAGTAGTTAAATTGGATCCATTCATGTAATTGGGCCAATTAATTCAGGACTGGGCTAAGAAAAATGGATTAAATTTAACACTTGGGCTAATAAAGTATAAGCCTGTTTCAATAAAGGTTGATAAAAATGGCCTGACCATTAAAGAAAAGGAGCCTCTGTGTGTGTGTGGTACTGGTAATGAATGCCCAGTTATGACAGCGAAGTTGATGCACATGACATGATGCTGCAATTTTTTTATCATAATTTGTCAGGATCCATGATTGTTGATCAAAATCTTAACAAGATTAGATGAGAACATACTACTGCTTGCGTGCAGTAACAGAAAGACCTTTAATTATATTTCTAAACACTACAAATTATCTCTTCATCTTTGCCCCCCTATAAACTCAATTCAATCACATTCATCTTTGCCCCCTATTAAACTATCCCTTAATTTCTTTCAAACAAAAAAAAAAAATATGAACACTATCTCTTCATATTTGTAAATTACAACATTTTACAATAACTAGTTTGTGATTTTGAAAGTTCAAACAGTCAATTCAAACCGATTAACATGATTTCTATATTAAAATGTGTTTGGAAATCAAATTTATATTTTTTTTAATTTTACTATTATTTATTAAATATTTTACAAAACTTCTGTCTTTGGACAATTCTGAAAAGCCAAGCTCAAGCATACTGTTGATTTTACTAGTGACAGGAGCTCAAGCATACCGTTGACAAAATCAGCGGTAGTGGCATTTTCTGAAAATTTTGAAGTTCTGATTTTATTTTCTTTAATATTTTTAAGATTATTAAGTGTTATTAATCGACAAAGTAGTGATATGAAGACATGAAACATGAGAAATGCAACAAAAATCATTGCATCGACCTCTGGATGCGCTTAGATAGATTTTGCCGTTATTGGGTTGGATGTAAATTTATAAAAAATGTAATTAAATTTAGGGAAAATTTCTAGTGTACCCATTCAAACTTTCAAAATAGTCAATATTCTCATGAAATCATCTTAATAGCTCATATACCCTTTTATTCATTAAATATGTTATTGAATTATTTTAAAAATCATATTGACAAATATACCCCCTTCGTTCAAATGCAGATGTCCCCTAAAAAATTAGAGATCGTTTACTTTAGCTGTGGGAATGCTAACAGAGTAGTTCTTTTAGGACACAAAACAAACAGGTTGCAGGCGTGCAAATACTTTGTTTACGGCTTTCAAGTGAAGTGGGTTGGTTCACTTGAGTACGTCATGTTTCATTCATTGATAGCAGCATATCTCTAGCAAGAGCAAATGTTATTAGTTTATTGAATTTGATTTGAACTTTTGAAAGAGATGAGAGATGCACCGTGCATGGACTTTCTCTTAATATGCTGCAGAAGTCAATCAACTTGATAGACTCTTCAAGCTCTTGATCGACAAACCTCCTCTGTTTCGAGTTTAAAGAGAGGCAATTTCTGATGCTTGAGATGCAGAGGAGATTGTTAATACACTCATAAACTTGGCCGACCGCTTTAACCGCATCGAGCATTATTTCGCATGAGAATGAAGGGGAGGCCACATAAGCTTTTAATTTGTTCAGCTCTTCTTCTGCCTTGAGAAAAAAAGGATGGGATCTCGTGGGTGAGTTAATGGATCGGGTGTGGCATGCCATTTTTATATTTGTTTTTTTTTTTAGTGATATCGAAAAAAGGTAAGAGAGAATTGATGCGTTTGGTTTGATCCACTATTTATCGATTGCTGTTATATACCATATTCACAAATCATAATTTGGAGACGAGAAAAATTGAATTGACCAAAATTCCCAAACTGAAGTCTTTGTCTGATTCCGACTTAATTTGTTTTTATTACGTTGTTTGGTTGATATTGTGGGTGTTTATTTTCCTCATTGTTTGTAGGCTTTTTCAATGATATTAATTGAAGTATTGGGCTTCTTGTTTAGCTGCTACAGGGACGCAGGTGAAACTGTTAAATGTTTTTTGTCGCTCCAATTGCTCTATGCGAACTGACTGACTATTCTGACAACGCAGGATGACGGTTAGGGAGGGAGACTATTTAAGGCCAGAAGCCCCATTTTACAGGGGCTGGCTTTTCGATTAAGGGAGGTATCATACATGATAGAGTCCGAATACCTCAACACTACCCCCAAGTCGGGAGCCTACAATCCACCTCTCACATCTCGGCCCGTTCCCTCAAGACTGGACGAGTCCAACCTAAAAACTTTTACATACGGCCTGTCTCTCCGAGATAGGACGTATCAATGTTATATATTGTTCTCTCTGGTTGTTCAATGGAGATTTTTTTTTCTTTTGCTTGTTAGCAACTTCTTTTTTTGTTTAAGAACATGGGATGATAGCTCATTGTATTACCATATAATTAGTATTTACGACAATTAAATCCTAATTCAACCCCAATTGCCCAGAATAAAACCCAAAACTGTGTGTAAGGGATCAGCAACTCAACTCTTGCTTCATAGACTGAACTGTCCAAATACTAACTACAACCATACCAGAGACTGATACAGGAGCCAAAAACTAAGTTTATATAGCCCTACCTGTTTATATAGACTCAATCCCTGGCCTCTTGTTAGCAAATTTAGCATATAATTCTAAGTTTCAAACTGTGTTGAGTCAAAATAATGCTTGAGAGTATTTTGCTTTGACCAACATAGAAACTTCTTGGGATTACTCAAAACTCAAAATGAATTTATTTAATAAATTAGATATATCTTAATAAGCAATTTGATTGTGCTAGATTTACTTCTATTGGATGGAGTAACAATTGGTGATAACACAGTATTACATATTGCTGCTAGTTCAAACCGGAAACTCACATGGAAGCGCACAGCAGATAATGTAGACTTCGCAAGAGAAGTCTATCTCAGAAACAGATCCTTGCTGATGGCATGCAATAGGTTAAAAGAGACACCTCTCCACTGTGCTGCAAAGGCCGGAAACTATATAATGGTTAACAGCTTGATATCTTTTGCTGACGAAGAGGATCAGACTGTAAAGCAGACCCTTCTAACAGCAAGAAATATGCATGGTGAGACCGCACTGCATGAGGCGGTGCGAGTTGGTCGCGGGAATATAGTGGAGAAGCTTATACTTTCTGAACCTAGCATAACTGGTATTATTGACACTGAGGGTGTATCTCCTCTGTACCTGGCAACTATGATGAATGCGGTTAACATAGTCAAAATCTTCACAAAAGAAGAGCCATCCAGGGTGTCCTGTGCGGGACCAAATGGACAAACTGCACTACACGCTGCTGTGCTAGAATATACCGGTATGTATTGTTTTCTGTCATGATTTTATTATGTTATTTAGACCAAAACCTTAAAAGTTTTTAATTGCTTAATATTTTAAATGCACTAAAAATATTAAATAATTAGTATTAACCGAATATATATGTTTCTACAAAGAATTCATCCTGTTTCCTTCCTAGATGTATGCCATTGTTTTTCACTCTTCTCTTCCTGCTTCAAATCAGAGGACAGTTTAAGGATCGTTTGATCTGGAGCAAATGCATCAGATTTCTGTAATTAATGACGTCATCAATAACCCATGTAGATGACACCACAGCTTAATCTGACATGTTTTTTTTTCGTTTTTTTATAAATCAGACAGTTTTGATCATAAAAAGGAAATTTTACAATGTAAATCAGAAGTAATAGGAGACATAGACTGCTAAATTGATACCCATCTCTGCCTACTAGCCTTCGAGAACAAAAAAAATTTATACCCCACACTGTGTCGACCATTCTTCTAGAAATTGTCAAAAACTGAACATTTTTTTAAACTAAAGAATTTCGCCTCTTTTATTACTCTTCTTGCACAAAAATCGGTGCAGTTGTGTCCCATTACGCCAATGCTGGAAACAGTGGAAAGTATTGAGGATTAAGCAACTGACTGGATTGATTAATGCTGAAAAATTTCTCAGATGAATTCTCTGGTAAAAATTAGCTCTTGTCCCGCCGATTCCAAAATATTACACTTAAATAATTTGTGGAAAAACTATGTTAAGACAAAACATTACATTCAAATAATCCACTAATTATATGTAACAGTCCAATTTTTAATACATGACAATTTAATTTATTAATGTAAAGTGTGTTACGAAATATCAATGTAGATTTCGAAGTATATTATAAATATTTGTATTGCAATAATTTGAAATTAATACATTTTAAATACATAGAATTTTTTTTGTCAAGCTATTTCTAATAATATAAGGGCTTTAGTGCATATTGATTAATTATTATATAAGAAGAAAGAAAATAAAATAAAATATGGGACACTTGGCAACCATATGGGACACTTGGCAACCATGCATCTCTCCTTTCCAACAAAATTTACAACTAATTTAATCAACCCCTAAAGTCTCTCTCTTACGTGCCACTGCCTCCAATTTTATTTCTTTGTTTACCCTTTTCTTGCGCCTCTCTGTTGAAGTCTAGACCTCCCTTGGGATTATCGAAAATAGAAGAAATCGAGAAAGGAAGAGGAGAGAAAAATAGCTAACAGAGAGAAAGGGGCAGAACCAAGTAATGACCTTCTCTGATTGCTGAAGAACATGGAGGAGACGAAGGAGACAGAGAAGAAGAAGAAATGGTGAAGGAAAGAATGGAGAAAAGAGAGAAGAAAGGAGGGGTGTCGGCAGCCCTATGCGGTGGTGACAAGAATGAGACTTTAGGCGAAGGAATCTTCTCGGGTTGCTTAATCACTTGCTCATGGTCCTGTGGCCACTCCTCGAATGACTCAAATAGCTGATCAAGAATATCGGGCTTGATTGCGAGATACGTCATGTCGTCATTAACAGGTGCGGATTTCGAGTTATTCTCATATTCCTCTAACTGATTTTATTGTTGTTGTAAGCTCGTGGGTTTCTTTGCTTGCTTTTGATCTCATGTTGATTTCTTGATGATTGTGATTGGATTGAGTGAATAATGTACCATCACTGGTACGGGTCTGGTGTATTGCTGCACACCAGCTGTTTGGTGAAATGCCTAAGAGAAGTAAATTACTAGTATGGGTCTGGTGTGTTGCTGCACATCAGCTGTTCGGTGAAATGCCTAAGAGAAGTAAATTGTTGGAAATCTTAAGGTTAATATATGGTAGTGGTTTGGAGTTACAAGGCATTAGTTTGGAGTTACAAGGCATTAGTTTGGAGTTGTTGCTTGCTTGTTTGTTTAGTTGCTAATTGGTTGTATTGTTGATGCTTGCTTGGTTGCTTGCTTTGTTGCTTGATTGGTAATTAGTTGTAGTTTAAGTTCTTGAATGTTCTTTTGAAATGCATAGCATGAATGCATGAATTGTCATAATGAGCATGCACCTATATCTAGAATTGAATTGTGACAAAACTTGAAGAGTTTAGTGGCAAAATAAGATTGTAGTATATGCTAGTGTTATATTTTAGAATAAAGCATGAAGATGCATGATCACATATTTTTATATCAAAATCTGAAAATGAAGTATGATGTTCAAATTTAGATTTTGGTTTTAGATAAGACATGATTTGCATCAAGTGTTCGAGTTGCATTGCATATGCATAGATGATATAGAACATGAGCTGAACTAGAACTTTTGCAGGTTATACTTGCATGCATGATAAATAGCATGATATGAACTATTTACTTGCATTAAATGAACCTTCAATAGAAATGTGAATATGACTTGCATTCATAGAACACATGGACTTGCTTGTATATGGAATGTCTTGTATGTACTTTGATGGGAATTGAATAATGAAATTCGCGAGCTGTGTAGGCTCCATATTCGGGTAGCGCATGGCAAGAGCTGTGTAGGCGCCATATTCGGGTAGAGCATGGCAAGAGCCGTGTAGGTGCCATATTCGGGTAGCGCATGGCAAGAGCCGTGTAGGCGCCATATTCGGGTAGCGCATGGCGAGAGCCGTGTAGGCGCCATATTCGGGTAGCGCATGGCGAGAGTCGTGTAGGCGCCATATTCGGGTAGCGCATGGCGAGAGCTGTGTAGACGCCATATTCGGGTAGCGCATGGCGAGAGCTGTGTAGGCGCCATATATTTGAGAATTGTAACGCATGGTAAACAAAGGAAAATATGTTTGACCGGATTTATGCTTGGTGCAAGAACTTGTAATGCATGATAAACAAAGGAAAATATTTGCAAATTGATATACTTGAACAATTGTGCATATTTGAGAATTGCTAAGTTTGGAACAAAGCATGGTTACACAATAGGGTTGCATAAGTAAAATTGGATTGAACATTGAAGTCTAGTGCACATGACCATTGCATATTATAATATTTGGTTATGCTTGATTGTTATAGCTATTAATTGTTTCTCTAGCTTGCTGATTTTCTTTTATGGTATTTGAGCATTTCTTAAAAGCGAATGTTGAATTTATTTAGTTCTTCCTCTTGACTTGACTGCGGTGTTACTTTTTATAATTGTGTTCAATAGGTAATTGATCCGTGAGCTTTTAGATTGCATAACTGAATTCTTTCATAAATTTCTTATTTGCATCACATGCGAGTATATAGAAGACATGAGTTGAACAATGCTGGTAGTTGATATGCATGGCATGTATATATATTTTCTAAAACTGGCGCATGACATAGTAGGAAGCAAATTAACCGAAATAGGAGTTCGATGTAGATGAATCATTTGCGTGATATGAATGCATAGCTTTTCTCATGAACATATGACATGGATGCATTAGGTTGCACATGAGGCATGATCATAATATCTGAAATTAAAGTATGGTTGATTTTAAAGCATTTGATTAAAAAGAATGAGATATAGTTGAGTTATGCATTGTAAATTTTATGTTGGATTGTCATAGTCATATAGATTGATTATATAAAGTTCTGGGTTGCTGATATTTTGTTATCATACATGAGTATTACATAAAGTAAAGTTATAATATTTTCATTGATTGGTTATAGTTGAAGCTAGTTTATTGGAATCTTATATTATTATTATAGTCTATATTTTTTGTGCTCGGTGCTGTTTTGGTTCCAGTTGGTCGGATCTGGGGATAACTCGACTGGAACTGAATACCGCACTGGGAGATTTTCAATCTCTCATCTTTCCACTTTGTGGGTTCCAGGTACAAAACGCAAGATAAGGAAATACGATTTCGAACATGAAGACTGCGGGACTTGCAACGAAGAAAAGTAAGTTATGTCATTGGTAATGCATATGTAACTATGTGATTATGTAAAATGATAGAAATCGCCTTGCGCTGATGAGCGCGGCGGGTTGTCGGCCCCGTTGTCGGGGTGTGACATTATATAATGTAATACAAGCATAACAAATAGAGCACACTTTTTATTGTCACAAATCAAATAAAAGAGTCTTGCTGTAGGCGTTGTCTATTAATGAAAAGGGTCCTACAGAGTTACAGAAAATAATAGTAAAAAGAAAAGGAAATATTTAAACATAGTTTTTTTTTTTTGAAGAAAATAAGGGTCTAGCCCATATTTGATTCATTGAAGTTTTGAGTTACATTGGAGATGTAACTCTGAATAAGAAAATTACAATTTTCTCAAGATGCTTGAGCTAAAGAAATTAAAAAGTAAGTAAGAAAATAAAACTAAGAAAAGACAATAAAGGAGTACACTGTATCTGAATAGTAACTGATTATTTCATCCATTTGCTATGGATCGAAGTTGCATGTAGATCTCTTGCGCCAGTTCTGCTATGTCTTTTATCTCTTCTCGGAATGTTCTTGCGCATCTTTCTCTCCAAATGACGAATTGAGCAATTAAAATAGTCGCTTTGTATTCCTTTGTGGCCCTTGTGGAAAGAATGGATTTTGTTGTTGAAGTGGATGTGGATGTCGGTTTTCCTGCCATCAATTCTGGTTTTTTCATTTGGAGAGTATTGTATAATGCAAGGGAGTAGGGACATACATTAAACAAGTGGTGAATTGTTTCTAGACTCGATTTGCATAGGACGCATCTGTTTGTGATTGGTAGTCCCCTTTTCTGTAGATTGTCAATTGTCAGCAGTCGGTTGCGTGACATGAGCCAGCCAAAGACCTTCATCCTTGGTGGTACCTTCAAAGCCCATACTCTATGCACCTTGTTTTGTATTCTAGGTGTATCCTTCATCCGTAAGTATGCACTGCTTACTGTGTAATTTCCATGAGTCGTTCCTTTCCAAGTAATATCATCTTGAACCTCTGGCGATAAGAATATCGCATGAAGCATCTGTTGTAAAGTTTCCATTTCATTGAGTGCATCTATTGTTATTGTTTCTCTGAACAATGCCCGAATCGGGGTTGTGGCTGCTGCTTCCTTTAGTGTGATATTTTCGTTAATTGCACTCGGGTGAAACTCGGACCGAACACGGTCGATACCGAGTTGACTAGGCTGAGTTTCCAAACCATGCGATTTATTCTGGATTCATTTATAGACTCTAACACCTTTCCTTGATTGTTATGTAAAATCCTTAACAACAGGAATTACGCGCACACTTTTGGAATGGAACGAATCACTTGCAACTAAGGTAGACGACTTGGAAAGTACTCCCCTTCACTATGCAGCATCAGTTGGAAATCTTGAGACTGTACAACTCTTACTGAAAAATGATGAAATAAAAAAAGCAGCTTACATGGCGGACAAGAACGGGTTATTTCCCATACACAGCAGCAACGTGTGGCAACGTGTGGCAGATCATTAATAATTAAGGAGCTCCTAAAGCAATTTCCCGACTCCAATGAATTACTTGATACCCAAGGAAGAAACTACGTTCACCTTGCCATTCAACGCAGCAAAGATTATGTATGTTATTTCAGTAAGGACAATACTACCATTTTGAGAATCCTCAATGGTCAATCCCAGGGATTATCAAGGAAATACGCCACTTCATTTAGCTGGTGAAAGTGGACAATACCACGTTGTGAGGTATCTGATATCAATGAAGATGGTGTACTCGAGCATCATGAACAGAAATGGCCTAAAACCTCAATTAGAATGACAAAATGATACACTTATGACCAATAATTCAAATATCTCTTTCCACAAGCAGGAATTATTTTTAAAAGTTAAAACACTAGCATTTCAGCTGTTCTAGCATGTTACAAATACATAGCATAGACACTCAGCAGCTTAATAAAACTGCTGTTTTTCAGTGGTCCAGAATTGTCTAAAAACAACAGTTTTGTAAAATACTTAATAAATAATAAAAAAATTCAAAAAAAATGTAAAATTTGATCTCCATGCACATTTTAATATAGATATCATGTTGAACGGTTTGGATCGACTATTTGGACTTTAAAAATTGCAAAATCAAATTGTTGTAAGATGTTGAACTTTCAAATGTTACAAGTAGATCCCTCCTCTATATATTAAATTGTAAATTCATTTGAAATTGTTTGTCTCTGTGCTTCCACTTTTCGTTTTGATGGTCTCTGTTTTACCGCTCTCTGTTTCGTTTATCATTTTGTTTGATATAAATAACATAAATATTATCCGCGTGCCTCATTATCATTTGACTCCTTGCGACCAAAGAAGCACCATTTAACCTGCTGATCCCATTCTCCTCTGACATTATCAGATCTACCTCATTTTTTTAATTTTGATTAACACTGACGTTTATCTCCCCTACTAATGTCTCTCCTATACATAGAGTTGGGTTATTGTGCTTCAAGAAGTGAATGATGTGTTTTACTTCACGCTCATATCTTTGTTTCTAATGTTCAAATGGAGACCAAATTTTACATTTTTTGAAATTTTTTGACTATTTTTTGAAATTTTTTAAAATTTCTGTTTTTCAGAAAATTCTGGACCATCAAAAACAGCCATTTGCAAAAATTCTCTTTATTCAGAACCTAACTAAGAGAATAGAAGGGAATTTTATTTGATTTGGCCTATAATTTCTCTTTATTCAGGGCACAAAGGACAATATACTACGTTGCATGATGTGGACTGGTGCACTTCCTAGTCCTCGTCGGGCTGATCATATCCGTGATGATTTACAGATCCCCAAGAAAGACAAAAATAGAGAGAAAGAGAAACTCGAGAGTGTTACCCGTAACTTGGGAATTATCTCAGTACTAATTGCAACAGTGACTTTTGCCGCTATGTTCACCATGCCAGGTGGATATATTGCTGATGACCCCATGAACAGAGGCACACCTATTCTTTCCCCGAAATATGCCTTCGAGGCTTTTATTGTTGCAGATTCATTGGCGTTTTTGTCATCTATTTTTGTGACAACATGGCTTATTTATACCGGGTTAGTTTTTGTAGATATTGAGCTTCGTAAAGTATGCCTTATATATTCAGTAGAGTTGGTGGTAATTGCTGCCAAAGCCACTCTCTGTGCTTTTGCTTTAGCAATATATACAGTTCTACATCAAGTAAATTTGCCAATAAGCATACTGGCTTGTGTTGCTTCATTCTGTTTACTTCCGTTTAGCAAACCGGCTTACTGGTCAAATACGCTGTCACTTGCACAACCGATAGTGAAGCGGATCGGGTGGAGAGGATTGTATAGGTCCCACCTTGGTCCTTGGACTTCGATGCACAATACTCTAGGAGCTTGGATCAGGGGCAAGTTCTCTGACCTCATCTTCAGCGAATTGTTTTGTCATATTTTTCTGTACGGTCTTATCTTTGGGTTGGCACTAATTTAATGAAGAACTTGACAATCTAGTTTGGTTTGGTGTTAGAATCGTTTAAATGTATTGTAATTTATAATTTGTAAAACCTTGTTTGTTCGGATGTGTTTGTACTGTCTTTCATGTGATTTCTCGGACGTGTTTTATAATAATTATTCAAACATGTAATTTTGTTAATCATTAATTCATTGTCCAAGTAAACTATTATCATGCCATATATAAACGCATATCAATCAAGTTTTATATCTGAGTTTGTTTTATATTTAATATAGCCGAGTTTAAAGTTTAAAACAATATAGGGGAGTTTAAAGTTTTTTTTCATTCAATATACGGAGTTTAAAGTTTTATATCGGAATTTAATATAATAATGATGTACTTCGAAAAATGAAGAAAGAAGAACATATTAAAATTAAGACCTCTTAGAAATGAGGTAATAAAATGACGGGCAAGACCCTCATTTTTTCTCCAAAAAAAAAACGAGGTAATAAAGGTTGAAGGTCGTACATGTGGCCATCATAAATATGTAATTAAAAACAAGTAAGAATTGTACAATTATAATGAATTAGAAATATGATTTACAATATTATCATTAATTTTCAATCTATGTTATGGGCTAATCCAAGTTTAATTAATAAAAAATTAATATTTATCAACAATAAAGAAAGACATGAAGAAATAGCTATAGTTGTCATGCTTTATATATTAAAAAAAATGGCAAAGTGTCTCATGAGTTGGAAGGCAGTATGCGAACCTAAAGCAATTGGAGGTCTTGTTGGAAATTGTAATCGGATTGTGGATGGTAGAAGAGAGGAGTTTATAGAACTTGATTTCTTTTATTTATGGAGTATACAAAACTTTACAAGGCTCTAATATATTTCTCACTCACGCTCACGCCTCACATACACTGACCTACCTAATTAACCCTTCACCTATTTATACATATCACAATGTCGGTTATGACTTGATACAAGGGTATGGAAGCTTCTAAGTACAATATATTATAGGAGTATTTTCTAGTATGTTCCATTATAACCGACCATATAAGTCGGTTCCTATTTCTTGAAGAATCCAGATTGGAATAATTGGGTTTGGGCCTTCCAATAGTAATTGGTGCTTATAATTTTAACGGGTCTTGGAATCATGGTTGGGAAACTCGGCCAATTCCGAGTCAACTCGGACTCGGTCGTGTCCGATCTGAGTTTCACCTGAGTCTCGCGTCCGTGCAAGTTTTTCAGCAAAACTCAGTTGAACATTACTTGACTCTATGGAGTTAGCCGATTTTTAGGCCGAGTCAAGCCGAGTCAACCGAGTTTCACCCAAGTCTCGCCGATTCAAGGCAAAAATGACCGATTCTCACCAACCTGGACCGAGTCTCAGCTGCCTGTGCTGTCGTAGGATGACCTGGACCGCATGGAGGCTTGAGTTGCTGCGTCTTGCACAGATTTGAATCACTCCAAATGACATTTTCCATCTTTTATGTGAGGCTTGAGTTGATGCGTCTTGCACAGTCACTCCTATTCTTACAATTTGGAGCGATTCTTGGCCGATTATACTTTTTTTGGCATCAATTTGGGTTTATGGTTGTCGATTTGAGAAGATATAAATGATCTATTTGGAACAAATGAAAACGAAGAGCTCTGTGGAGAAGAAAGGAAAATGTATATTTAATTTAAATGAACTTGGTGTATTGGACCAATGATTATAGAAATAGAAAATGTGTTTGGTCCACAGTGAACCAGGGGTAACAAAAAAGGATGAGCATTGAAGATGCATTTTTTGAGGAAAAATAGGGCCGAAATTTTTATTTATACCATTTTAAGAAAATCAATTAATAAAATAACCACCGTTTCTCTGACAATTCTAAATCTAGCATGGCCGCAGAATGCCGGAGCGGACCCTCATATGGGTCCGCAGAATGCCGGAGCGGTCCCATGGGCCGCAGAATGCCGGAGCGGTCCCCTACAGGAGCCTATATAAGGGGCCGCTGGTTTCGGATTTCATATCATTTCAAAGAAGTTTCAATCCCTTCGACCTCGGGTAAGTTTTCTTCTTCTTCTCTTGTTTTAATTTTTAGTGTAAAGTAGTAATTAGATTTAGGTTTAGGGTTTAGGAATAGGATTTAGGGTTTAGGGTTTAGAGTTAGATATTAATTTAGGATTTAGAATTAAAATTGTACCCAAATTTAATTAGAATTGTACCCAAATTTAATTAGAATTGTACCCAAATTTAATTAGATTGTACCCAAATTTAATTAGAATTGTACCCAAATTTAATTAGAATTGTACCCAAATTTAATTAGATTGTACCCAAATTTAATTAGAATTGTACCCAAATTTAATTAGAATTGTACCCAAATTTAATTAGAATTGTACCCAAATTTAATTAGAATTGTACCCAAATTTAATTCGATTGTACCCAAATTTAATTAGAATTGTACCCAAATTTAATTAGATTGTACCCAAATTTAATTAGATTGTACCCAAATTTAATTAGAATTGTACCCAAATTTAATCCGGACTGTACCCAAATTTAATTAGAATTGTACCCAAATTTAATTAGAATTGTACCCAAATTTAATTCGGACTTTTACCAAACTCTCATATTTGACCAAAAATTATCCAATACAGCATGGCATCCAGTAGAGATAGACCATCCTCCAGTAGGGGTACACAGCATGGCCCTACAGCCACGCCATACGAGATGTCTCAGTACATCGAGACAGCATTGGCGGATGTTCCGGGTATCCGGAGTCGCACCGACAGGGTCAGCGACTTCTTGTGGTACCCGAATGTGGAGCATCGGATTTTAGAGGCTGCCACTGGGGTAAGTAAATTTTTCATACTTATAAATTTGTCATCTCGAATTTTTGATGAATGAACTTGATCTGATTATTTACTTAAATGCAGGGTTTGGATGCGGTTACGGTTCGTCACAACCGCACTCATCTACGGTACCAGCCGGCGTACGGGGGGGTTTTACGCTCGATGGGATTGTACCAGATATCCCAGATGGCCGAGGAGAATGCTGACGAGGGTTTATCTTCTGGCCTCGTTGAGCGATGGCGTCCCGAGACGCACAGCTTTCATCTCCCCCATGCTGAGATGACAGTCACCCTACAGGACGTCAGTTGCCTGTGGGGTATGACTATTATTGGGGAGCCGGTCACGGGCGTCGAGTACGGAGACTTCCGGGCATTGTGCCCGGAGCTGTTGGGGATCTCGCACGAGGATCTCCAGAAAGAGAAGAAGAGAGGTGAGAAGACCGTGGTCTCACCCAGCTGCATCAGCTTGGCAAAGCTGCGGGCGAGATTCAAGGATTTTCCGGATCGACCAGATCAGGTATTTGCTTGTACAAGATTTAATTTAAATAGTATTATATTTATTTTCTTGCATCAGCAAGAGCGTTTCTGGCGTGCCGAGGTGCCACTCATATGTTTTCAGGTACCGTAATTTATTTATGCTAGTTATTTACACAAGCGACTTAATTTAATAAAAACAGTCTAACGTATTAAAATATATAGATCATCGAGCACCATTACCCCGGACGGGTCATGAGACAGTTCGGGATGCGCCAGCTTGCTCTGCCCCCGGCACCGATCAGCGAGGAGGTCTGGCGAGGGCTGCACCATCCTAGGGAGACCACTGCAGGCAAGGACTGGGGGATTGCCCGTGCAGATTACGTGTTCGAGGCAGGAGCCGCAGATCCCCCATTGGCCGAGCCCGACCGTCAGATGGATGTCGCACCAGTGTAAGAATTTTTTTTATTAATTCAAAACTTCAACTATAGTTTTTTGATTGGAATATCTAACATTTGTTGTAATTCGTACAGACCTTACAGAGATTGGTACCAGGATCATGGCGCGTACACCATATTTCTCAAGGGATGCATCGCCGACAACCCGCATGAGCCGGTACCGAAGCCGAAGGATCGTATGGGACTGATCCACGGTATTATCCCCACCGGCGCACCTTTCGCAGCCACGGTATTTTTAATTTGAAGTTTCAAATTCAAAACTATTAATATTTACAATTGTACAACTTCTTCATAATTTTTTTAATTTTCAGGCATTATATCTTGTCAAGAGTTGCGTCATAGGGGCTACGATGGCCGTCACCAGGGGATGGAAGAGGCTCGGGAAGGTCATTCTCAAGCACAATGTACCTGCGGTGTGCCAGTGTGGGTACAGGGCGCGCCTCGACTCTCTACTGAGGTGCGCTGGCTTGGGCGGTGTTGATGCAGTGGACGACATATCTGACGAGCCCGATGTCTATGTCCCCTACACTGGTGATGAGGACGTGTTTGCACCCGTCCACGGCGCTGAGACAGTCGGTCAGGAGTTCGACCGAGGTGCCGAGTTGATGCGCCTAGCCGCACAGGACGCCATGGGATCCCAGGCTAGGATGCCTACCGAGGTATAATTTAAATTAAAATACATAACTGTGATTTTTTTCTTATTCAATACATTATCTAATTTGTAAGTTATTACAGGGTGGAGACGAGGAGGACCTGGGCTTCAATATCTCCACTGAGTATGGCACAGAGGGAGATGGATTGTATTCCCCGGGTTACAGTCCCACTCAGACAATACCTCCTGCCTATCAGCCAGAGTATGTTCAGACAGAGCCCATCCCGCAGTTCCCTGGCCAGTCCTCAGAGCAGGTACCTCACCCTTCCCTCCACGATGACCCCATTGTCAGACAGGCGTTTTTATTCACGCAGGCTGAGTCTGGACAGACCACAGTTTTTGGTCCTGGGGTCCAGCAGACATCCGAGATTGAGGAGGTTCGCTAGGAGCCGGTTCAGTCTACGGATGTCCAGGCAGACGACTCTGCATCCTCCGCAGATACTGACGAGACGCCACTCTGCAGGCGGGGTCGGGGGTTTAGGAAGAAGAAGGCGAGGACGGTGTTTAGTCCAGAGCCGTAGATTTTCATTTGTTGTACTGTTAGATGTTTTGGTAGATTCTTATTTGTAGTATTGGTAGATGTTTTGTCAGATACTTATTTATTTCGTTGATTAGTTTCTTGTTTGTTTGATTTTGTTGTTATTTATTTTTTGTTTGATTTTGTTGTTATTTATTTATTTTGTTGATTTCATTATCTCATAGTACACAAAAAAATTTCAAAGAAACCACATATCTAAAATATCTAAAATATTTCAAACGAACGACATATCTAAAATACGATACGACCAAAAATCAATTTAAACCACATTCGAAACTAAATAACCCTTAACAAATTACAATTTCGTATTTCTAAAATAAAAAATAAAGGGACCGCTCTGGCATTCTGCGGACCCATATGAGGGTCCGCTCCGGCATTCTGTACCCCCCATATGGGTCCGCTCCGGCATTCTGCGGCCGTGTTAGATTTAGAATTGACCAGAAACGATGGTTATTTTATTAATTTATTTTGTTAAAATGGTATAAATAAAAATTTCGGAAAAATAGGGATCGCATTGAAGATGCATTTGTCAAACAAATATTTATTACGGGAGAATCTCAAAGATCAATTAGCACATGAGATATGCTCCCTCCAGCATACTATTCTATGGAAATAAAATTATAAATTTACTTTGAACTATTGGATAAATTGAAAACTTATTATAATATTAATTAGCACATGTGATATGTAGTAATTTTTTTTTTAGTCGACCACATTTGAAAATCGTACTATTTGAGTGGATTATTTTGTCTTAACATATATAATTGGTGGATTATTTGAGTGTAATGTTTTGTCTTAACATAGTTTTTCTACTGAGTCAACTGAGCCTATTCCGGCCGATTCACCCAATTTCGATTCCACAGTCAAGAACCCAATTCCGATTCCGATTTCGATTCCGAGTTTGAGAACCATGCTTGGAATCCTCGATTTAAGCCTTTTAGTAGCCGATACTAAACTGGCAGCAGGTTTAATATCAAGATATAGAACAGTAATAACCTACCGTACTGTTTGGGTCTGAAAGAATAAGACATCTCCCCTGATACCTAGGTCACCAGAGCCAAAGCCACAGGTTGTACATCTTCTCTATGTTGTTATGCAAGGGCGTTCCTGGCTTTCAAACAGAATGTGCTCCTGTGCTTCGGTAAGAATGGAGAGAGCTTCTTTACCTGCTTGAGTGGGGAGTCAAACAGAGTCAGAGGAAGAATAGCTATAGCAACGTAGTGTTTGAGAAGAGTGTGCCTGGAGTCATAGGCCTTCCTATAATAGCATAGCAGAAGCTTAAAGTCTGAGAGCTACCCGCTTATAACAACTAAAAGAGTTTAACTTCTACAATAATTGTAGGCAAGGGGAAATATTTATATAGTAGAACTCTAATTGTGGGTGGACAGGTGGTTCTTTACTTTTGAAGTGGTAAGCAGAAGAGTCAGAGTGATCCTCACAATTCGTTTTACCTGACTCTACTCTAATTGTAAGATAACTAGAAATAGGAGATGAGAATGTCCAAAATAAGCTGAAGAGTAGGAAGGGAAAGTGTCTTCAGGATGCAGAAGAGATTGACTTACCGAAATTATTCTTATTCAAGAGTAGATTCGATTCGTACTTGGGAGAATGGGGCAGGGATACTAAGTTTCAGGTCTTCCATTAGGTGAGGTGGAGGTGCACCGACGCCCATCACTAATCCCACCTTTAGAGCTGGGAACGAACAGATCAACTTATGTTTTCAGGCTGGATGTTGAGATTTATGAGACAAGTTGAATTCTGAGGAGAAAATTGCTATTGAATGCTTTCTCTTATTTTTCATCAACCTTTACAATGTTCCTATATTCTATTTCTACAAAACAGTGTCAAAACCAGCACTATGACACGTTGCAATATTTGGAATATCTAAAAGAAGGAAAGAAGAAAATTCCATCCCATATATGAGGTGGTTGCTCCTACCATACATGGCGGTTCTCCAATTGATGGCTGGCGGTGATTGTCTCACAAATATGGAGCAAAGTTTCTAACTATGAAGGATTGTAATTGATTTCCTTAGTTAATACCAAAAGTACATGGGTTGTTTTAATTTAAATATAGAGGCTGTGTATGAAGGAAGAAATATAGAAAAAAGACAGAAAAGAAAAACTTACTCTGTAACTCCATTTTTTATGAAATAATAACAAAGGGTGGGAAGGGAGATTCACGGGAGTGCTTGTGTTTGTGTTCTTGTTGGTATTTTGCAATTCTAATAACCTTTTGACATGGTATAAGAGCATGGTTACCTGGTGATATAGCTAGATAAGTTGTTGCCCTTCTTTGTCTTTTACTTTAATTTCTTGTGCTATATCGCTCTAAGGAGCTATCCATCCTCAATCGAAAAATGCCGAACACATCTCCTGATGGATCCCAATCAAGTGCGCCCATTAATCCTATGGATCTCCTGGAAAAACTCACACAACTTACCCAAACGATAACCCTTCGACAAACCCAAACGGTGGCTATGCAAAATGCTACCATTGTCAACCCACAACCGGCGACACAATCTGCTGCCATAACCGATGGGTCCATTCATCCCAACCCAATAGACGTGAAAATGAACGGTACTAATTATACCTTCTGGTGTCAAGTAGTTGAGATGTATGTTAAGGGGAGGGAGCGAATGAAGCACCTCACGTGGGTTCCTGCACCTCCGGATAAGACACATCCGGGTTTCCAAAAATGAGAAGTAGATGATGTGGTTGTCAAAGGATGGCTTCTAAACTTGCTTGAGCCACAACTAAGAAGCAAGTACATTCAACATCCTACTACAAGAGACGTGTTGCAAGCACTCGAAACCACATTTTATGATGGAAGTGATGGATCACAAGTGTTTGCCCTAATTCGGCGGGTCTCACATGTCAAACAAGACGGTAAACTGTAGAAAAATTCTATGATGAACTGCAGGGTCTATGGCAAGAAATAGACTTCCGCAGCCCAAACCCTATGGTATGTGCTTGTGACATCAAAATGTTTAATAACTTTATTCAAAAGACCAGGGTGTATACTTTTCTTGATGGCCTAGATGACCGGCTCGATAACGTTCGGGCACAAGTATTGCAAATGAGTCCTTTTCCATCCCTCGAGCAAGCTTATGCACATGTCAGGCGGGAATCAAACCGCCAAGGCATAATGATGAAAAATGGACAAGAGACAGTGATAAACTTGGTTGCCATGGCTACACGGGGGTACAGACCTCGCGAGGTAAATGTTAACACTGACAAGTTTTCGTATTTTAAGGATAAATCAAAACTTAAGTGTAGTCACTGTGGGGGCACGAGGCATCTCCGAGAGCAATGCTTTGAACTTGTTGGATATCCTGAGTGGTGGAAAAACACAAAGAAGAAGCAACAAAATGATAAAGGGCGTGCAAGCATGGTAGCAACTGAAGGAAACAAGGCTGAGATGGTTCACTTGGCTGAACTGAATAGCAGCAGAGACGCTAAGGGACCAATACTAGCAGCAGGGAGCTTTGCGGCAGCAGCCAATACTGGGAATATTCCGAGTAAAGAATCAGGTTCAGGTGAGATAGGTACTTCTGTACAAGGTAATAATTGTCATGGTAATAGTTGTCATGGTAATACTTCTGAAAAATTTTATGTGCCAAAGTTAGGCAAAGTTCTCAACAATAATTCCGATAATGTCATAAATCCTCAAGGATGGATCATTGACTCTGGAGCAACAAATCATATGACACATGAACAAAGGGATATGATTAATAAAAAAAGGGCACAAAAAGACGGTATAATAAATGCTAATGGAGGTGTCTATCCCGTAAGTGGGGCTGGGGATATCAAACTCTCACCAACACTGACTCTTAATAACACGTTACTAGTACCTTCGCTCTCTACTAAGCTGATTTCTGTTGGACAACTCACTCGAGATTTAAACTGTGTTGCACTTATGTTTCCCTCTCATTGTGTTTTTCAGGATCTCCTCACGAAGGAGATAATTGGCCATGGTACTAAGAGGGAGGGACTGTATTATCTAGATGATTTGAAGACTGGAAGGACATACCTCACGAAAAGTGTAGTAGAGGGTAGGAAAAATAAAGTAATGTTATGGCATAGAAGGCTAGGGCACCCGTCGTTCGGGTATTTAAAGAAATTTTCTCCTCATCTTTTTTTGGGATTAAATGAAAAGGATTTTTCATGTAAAACGTGTGTGAAAGCTAAGAGTCATAGGACTTCTTATCTTGATAGTAAAAATAAATGTCTTGTTCCGTTCGATCTTATACATACCGATGTATGGGGGCCCTCTCCAATTTTGTCAAAATCTGGGTGTAGGTGGTATGTTATCTTTATAGATGATTGTACTTGTATGACCTGGCTTTATTTATTAAAGAGTAAGGATGAAGTTACAAAGACCTTTCAATCTTTCTATATTATGGTTGAAACTCAATTTGAAAAGCGAATTAAAATGGTAAGAAGTGATAATGGAACCGAGTACATAAACAAAAACCTTAGAAATTTTTTCAATGACAAAGGTATTCTACACGAGACCTCATGTGTAGGAACCCCCCAACAAAATGGTGTTGCGGAACGGAAAAATAGACACTTGTTAGAAGTAACTCGGTCGATTTTGTTTGAAAGCAAGGTACCTTCTTATTTTTGGGATAACGCAATTACTTTTGCCACATACCTTATCAATCGAATGCCTACAAAAGCCAACGATTACAAAACTCCTTTGCAAGCTATATCATCACATATAAATATACCATCTACCTTAAATCTTTCTCTCCGAATATTTGGGTGTACAATATTTGTTCATATCTTGAAATCTCATCGTACAAAACTAGATACAAATGCTGAAAAATGTGTGTTTTTCAGATTATGCCCGTTTAAAAAGGGATATAAATGCTTCAATCCATCTACCCGAAAATTTCATACCTCTATGGACGTAACCTTCTTTGAAAATGATTTTTTCTTTGATAAAGACCAGTTTTTGGGTCAGGGGGAGAATAATGCAAGTGACCAAAATCTGTTCATTTTAGACCTAACCCCACAAAATATAAGTTCATCCCAGCTCAATCCAGAACCAGAACTCAATCCAGAACCAGAATTGAACTTATCTCTACCTAATTCTAGTTCCAATCCAGAACCAGGTTATGCTACAGAATCGGACAGAGGTCCGGACAGAGGTCTTGAATCCGGACCTAATCATAATGACCCTGAACTCGGGTCATCCTCCTTTGCTAGTCCCATGAACACCAGCGACTTGGGTCCAAATGAGAACATTGTAAATGCACATGAGTCAACAGAAACTTCGACTGATGGTGTGAATTTTTGGATTGACTTGAATGAACAAAATGAAGAGATAATACAGTCCCAACCCGGTGAATCAGAGCCAATATCTCTAGAGGAGAATCCTCAGGTACGTGTTTCTCAACCAAGATTTAAATTACCACCTCGTACAACTAGGGGCCAACCACCAAAGAGGTATGTACCAGAGGATGATTCGAGTAACGAAACCAGATATCCCATTGCTAATTACACTAGCACTATAAATCTTAGGAAACCATTGAGAGCCTTTGTGAATAAACTAGCTGCTGTCACGGTTCCTGATAAACTAGAAGAAGCCTTGAAGGATAAAAGGTGGGTCCAAGCAATGGAATCCGAGATGGATGCTTTTAAGAAAAATTGTACCTGGGAACTAGTAGATCTGCCAAAAGGAAAAAGTACTGTGGGATGTAAGTGGGTCTACTCCATTAAATATAATGAAAAAGGGGAGGTTGATAGATATAAAGCACGATTAGTTGCTAAGGGGTATACACAAGTTTATGGGATTGACTTTCAGGAAACTTTTTCACCTGTAGCAAAGCTAAATACTGTGCGAGTTATCTTATCTCTTGCAGCAAACTTTGATTGGCCACTACATCAATTCGATGTGAAAAATGCATTCTTACATGGAGATCTAGAAGAAGAGATCTATATGGATATGCCACCAGGATACACAAATCATGAGCCGAGACCTAAAGTGTGCAAACTCAAGAAGGCACTGTATGGACTCAAACAATCACCCAGAGCATGGTTTGGGAGATTCTGTATGGCGATGAAAAGCTATGACTATCAGCAAGGAGAGTCGGATCACACAATGTTCTTCAAAAAAACAGGAGGTAAAATTGCAATTTTAATAATCTATGTTGACGGCATGATCATCACTGGAGATGATGATATTGAGATTGGGAGACTTGAGGAAAAGTTGAGCAAGGAATTTGACATGAAAAACTTGGGTGGTTTAAAATATTTTTTGGGTATAGAGGTCTCCCGTAGTAAAATGGACATCTCTCTTTCTCAGAGAAAATACATTCTTGATCTGCTAACCGAAGTCGGCATGCTTGATTGCAAACCAGCGGACACACCAATGGTTCAAAATATGAAACTTAGTGAGGATCCGAATCAAGTGCCTACCAATAAAGAACGATATCAAAGGTTAGTGGGGAAGTTGATATATTTGTCTCATACCCGACCTGACATAGCCTATCCAGTGGGGGTTGTAAGCCAGTTAATGCATAACCCAAAGGAAGAACACATGGAGGCTGGGATGAGAATAATTAGGTACCTCAAAGGGAACCCAGGTAAGGGCATAACATTTGGAAGACATGGACATACCGACATTGAGGGTTACACTGATGCTGACTGGGCTGGCAATATTGTGGATCGTAAATCTACAGCTGGGTACTTTACGTTTGTTGGCGGTAATTTGGTAACCTGGAGAAGTAAGAAACAAAATGTAGTGGCTCTTTCAAGCGCTGAAGCGGAGTTCCGAGGTATGGTAAAAGGCATTTGTGAGCTTTTATGGTTGAAGAAGCTGGTCACTGAACTCGGTTTCAAACCAGAAAACCCGATGAAATTATTCTGTGACAACAAGGTTGCAATTGACATCTCCCACAATCCGGTGCAACATGATAGAACTAAGCACATTGAGGTAGATCGACATTTTATTAAAGAAAAACTTGATTCTAACATTATTTCTTTGCCATTTGTAAGGTCACATGAACAGGTTGCAGATATTCTCACCAAAGCTGTTGCCAGTAAAGAATTCAACTTGGCTCTAGAAAAACTAATGATGAAAGATATCTACGTGTCAAATTGAGGGGGAGTGTCAAAACCAGCACTATGACACGTTGCAATATTTGGAATATCTAAAAGAAGGAAAGAAGAAAATTCCATCCCATATATGAGGTGGTTGCTCCTACCATACATGGCGGTTCTCCAATTGATGGCTGGCGGTGTCTCACAAATATGGAGCAAAGTTTCTAACTATGAAGGATTGTAATTGATTTCCTTAGTTAATACCAAAAGTACATGGGTTGTTTTAATTTAAATATAGAGGCTGTGTATGAAGGAAGAAATATAGAAAAAAGACAGAAAAGAAAAACTTACTCTGTAACTCCATTTTTTTATGAAATAATAACAAAGGGTGGGAAGAGAGATTCATGGGAGTGCTCGTGTTTGTGTTCTTGTTGGTATTTTGCAATTCTAATAATTTTGTGAAACAGATTCTAACAGCTCGTGAAGAAGATTGACTTAAATGGTTTGAATTCGTCATTTGAAATCATTCGATAAATTTGAAGTCAAGTTAAAAAAAAAACTTGCTGAATTTAGGAACACTATTTATAATCAATTTCTTTTACTATTTTAGAATTTCTAAGCTTCTTAAAAAAATTAGAGATCCAGCTTTCATATCTGAAATAGAGATTTGTCCGTAACCATCTAACTATTTTCAATATAAAGATAACAAGCAAAATCTTCATTTTGTAAATATTCATAAAAGACTGCGATTCGAATTTCAAACTTACAACTTAAAATCTCCAAGCTAAATTAAGATGCATGATACTTTATACTCAATAAATTATGAACTGCATACGATTACTTTTTAATAATATTGACAATATACAATATAAAATTATGTAAGAATTAATATAATCCAACATTGACGATCAATTATAACCGGTAGGCAACAAAATATATTCCACACTGAAGAAAAAAAATAGAAATACAAGTTTTTGCACTCATCTCCAACAGTTGTCTTGATTGATTTGATTGATAACAGAGATGGGCGATCGAGAAGCCAACCAAGAACACATATGTCATATATATATATAGGAACTCAAATCAGCTCCATGACTTGCTCCGCTTTTGTAATTTTAGTCACCCTGCATTATATATATCGAGTAGAACTAGGGTGTTTCTAAGTTCATCAAGCCTCTTTGTGAACTCAACTCTAAAATCTATCGGATTGACTTCAAACGATGAATTCAAACCGTTTAAATCCTTCTACCTTGCGAGTGATGTGTCTACATGTGAAAATTTTCAAATTTTAATTTAGTTTTGTATAGAGTCAAGTGGTCAAAAGGCGTCAAAAAAATGAATGAATTAATATTAATTTATAAACCTTCTAATTTTGACCACTTGATTTTATACTAAATTAATTCGAAAGTTCAAAATTTTTACATATAGACACATCACCCGTAAAGTAGAAGGATTTCAACAGTTTGGATTTGTCGTTTGAAGCCAATCCGATAGATTTTAGAGTTGAGTTCACAAAGAGGCTTGGTGAACTCAGGAACACCCTAGTTCTACTCATATATATGAAATATGTTCAATCAGTGAAATGAAATATATAGTGATAGTGTCATACAACATATACTTTCTAATGTGTATATATATCAAATATGTTCAATCAGGAACACCCTAGTCCACTCAAAATATTTATAAGTTATAACATTTTACAACAATCAATTTGTAATTTTGAAAGTTCCAATAGTCGATTCAAACCGTTTAACATGATCTCTATATTAAAATGTGTTTGGATATCAAATTTACATTTTTTTGAATTTTTTATTATTTATTTACTATTTTACAAAACCTGACAATTCTGAACCACTGAAAAGCCAATTTCAAGCATACTGCTGATTTTACTAGTGACAGGAGCTCAAGCATACCATTGACAAAATCAGCGGTAGTGGCGTTTTCTGAAAATTTTAAAGTTCTGATGTCATTTTTTTTAATTTTTTTAAGTTATAGTTAAAAATAATGGTGGTAAACAAAGAACTATTTAAGATTATTAAGTGTTATTAATCGACAAAAAATCATTGCATCGACCTCTGGATGCGCTTAGATAGATTTTGCCGTTATTGGGTTGGACGTAAATTTCTGAAAAATGAATGCATGTGCTTACATCGATCAAATTATTTTTGCTCCCTTGACGGTAATTAGTTAAGTAATTTCCTATTCCCACCATGGCTACATGAGGAGCTTGGTGCAGATATTGGATCTGAACTCGATTAAATCAACGAAATTAAACAAATGAATTCGGTAGACCTCGAGATCCACTGAATTAATTAAACAAAATAAAATGAATACACCTCGGATCCGCGTGCTTAGAGATGACTTACAATGTAGTACTCGAAATATTCCCACCATGTGAATGCATGCTTGGTTTCTTGCACCTCGGACCTCATCCTGCTCTTCACGCGTGTTGCATAGAAACAAGGGATATTTTGCATCTTTCTAATAAAACAATCGAAGAGGAACGCATTTCAATTCTTTCTTTTCATCTGTACCGTCGGATGAGAATCGTCCTTATTTAAGTGTCAAAATCAAGCTGTAGGGACTAAGAATTTCGTACAATTGAAGAGGAACGCAATCATATTCTCCTACATAGTAACAAAAAGAATTGATTTTCATTTTGATCAAATTAGTAAGGAGCGAACAAAGAAGAATTTAGTCTTGCCAAATTAACTTTGCCCATCTCCATTTTAAATTTTTTAACAAAAAAAAATTGTTTTTAAGAATTTAACAATCCTATATATATATACTAGCTAGTATCGTGCCCGTGCGTTGCTAAGGAACATACAATAATAAAACATAAAAAAAATTCACATACAAACATAGACCAATGAAAAAAATATTCAACAATATCCATGAATGATATTAAAATAGATTAGTTCTAAATCTAAATTATAAATAAAAAGTTAATTAGTATAATAAGACCAACGAAAAATAACATCGACTTTGTGCAAATTAAAGATATCGTGGTAGTTGCTATATTATACACATTGTATCTGTCAAAAATAAAGAAATTATGTCTATCTGTCATAAAATTTTATCTTCAATAATTATTATGATGATTGATAGCTTAGATGTAGGTGTATAATTATGTCTATTGAGTTAGACTAGACAAGACACAGGACAAAATATAACTATAGGCGTATAATTATGTCGTGATTTTTTATTATTTAAACATAAAATAATACAAAATTCAAACATAACATTATATTACTAAAATCTCAAAAAATCACATTTATCATCAGTACGTTTGAAGTTTTGAGCTTCTACTGCCGGCAAATTCAGCTGCAGTAATTTTTATTTATAATGTTGGTAAAACCATTGGTACGAGTTTTTCTGGTTTGCTTTTTTATTTTTACTTTTTTATTTCTGAGCTATGTAGCTCAGTGTTATACAAAACGTCCGTTTAGTTTGACTAATCAGTCAATTAGTTTTGATAGTGAACAAATTGTTACAAATCGTCCGTCCGTTTTCGTTTATAATTATTCTTTTTATTTTCAATATTAATTTGTTATATGTACTATACTTTGTCTTGTCTTGTTTGAATTTATTTAAATAATAATTTGATAAAATTTTATTAATTAATAATAAGATTAAGTTAAAATAAATTTGATGAGCTAAATTAATTATTTTAATAATTACAAATATATGTACATAATTTAAATAAAAATATAAATTATTTATAAAATTCTAATTAACTAATTTATATATCGATTAATCGCTTAACGATACTCATTTATTCAAGGGTAAGGCTACGGTGCTTTGCAAAGTAAACCACCCCGTTTACTTCGGACTACTTTTTGAATTTAAAATTCAAAACAACCGACCCGAACCGTTCAACATGTTCTAAACATTGAAATGTGCTTGGAGACCAAATTTTACATTTTTTGGAATTTTTTTACTATTTATTAAGCCACTTTGAAAGTTTCTGATCTGGTGGTCCAGAAAATTTTACTGTTTTTTACTGTTTGCCTTCGAATCAGCGATTTTCAAAGTGGCTTAATAAATAGTAAAAAAATTCCAAAAAATATAAAATTTGGTCTCCAAGCACATTTCAATGTTTAGAACATGTTGAACGGTTCGGATCGGTTGTTTGAATTTTCAAAATTCAAAAAGTAACCCGAAGTAAACGGAGTGGTTTACTTTGCAAAGCACCGTAGCCTTACCTCTTTATTCAATGAGCGCATACTATTATATATTCACAACACTGGTGTAGCTTATTGGTGCGAAACTTGTGTAAATCCCACATGGTGGGCCCTCCTCATCTATAATACGCCAAGGGTACTCTGACAAATTTAATAAAAAAACAATTTTTGAGTTGAATAAAAAATTTTGGTCCTTGGCATGCGTGCATCTGGACACGACGACGACGACCCAGATCATGCGATAAATGTGATTTGAAGATAGCCGTTTAATTATTGCTTGGCCGACACGAAGAGAGAAGAAGATCAGCTGTCGGTTGACGGAGACATCAATGCTCAATACTTGCGAGTGAATAAGCTGACTTGCAGGACCCACTATGGCATAACTGAAGAAGGATGTGGAATTTGGGGTGATGATATTAACACTACATATTTTATTAATGACACAACAATATTTAAATATTTTATTATATAGACAATTTTACCCTTCATCAATCAAGTATTTCATTTAGAAATTGATTCTCTCTCATATCTCATCGTAGGATTTTCTTTCCTTAAGAGTTACGTTTATAAAATATGTTATTTTTTGTTTAAAATCTATTTATATCTCATATATTATTGTATGATTTTTTTCCCTTAAAAGTTAGATTTATAAAATTAGTAAATAGTTTGTTTCATTATTTATTTTCGTCACATCTTAGATTTAAAAAATACAACAGTGAGAGATTTAATTATATTATGAAATATCTATCAATGTTGTATATATCAATTTATTTTACCCAACACTAATTTTATTGACAATTTTCATAAATTCAAGTAACATTGTTTCAACTTGATTTTATTTATTTATTAATTTATCTAACTATTCTAATTTTCGGAAAACTTATCACAACAAGCTTAAGCGTATTCCTTAATTCGGATAGTATTTTTATGATTTATCACTACAATTTTCTGACTTAAATTTAGTAATTAAATTAATGAAATTAGTATTATTCTGAAACTGCATTGCATTATATAATTAAATACAATCGGAGGTATAAGAGAATAGAAAACTGAATGATAAATTAGATGATTCTAATTAAGTTCACGTAGTTGTTCATCTCTGAAATATTATAAAATTGAAATCGTAATTTAAAATTACGAGTAACTAATTCAGTATTTTTATACGAAGAGGTTTTGTGATAATATTAACTCAATTGTTAAATATTCCATTATATAGTTTCATCCAAGAGATATCATCATTAATTTGAAATTATTTCTTTGATTTTATTCGCTGAACATATATAAGTTTGAATTTTATATTAGCATGTATAGAAATTAGATCGAAGCTATCCACTATAATATTAAATAGATTAAATTAGAAAGGTGCTTTCTGTTATCAGAAACCTTAATAATTATTTGCATTTATTTGATATAATAATTATACATAGATCAAAATATTTTTTTGTTTCGTTGATCTTCTATGGCATCAGATTCTAATAAACAAAGAGATTAAATTTCAGGATCTTCGTGTTTAGAAGTTGATTAAATTTGGATACATTGATGCAGGTAATTATAGAAATCAAATTATTAATAAATTATCACAATATTAATTGCATTATAGAAAGATATGATAATTGATAAAATATTTAAACAGAGTTAAATTTGTCCATACATTTAATTTTTCTTAAATTGTTGTGTTAATATAAAAGTTTGTGGTGTTAATATGCCTACCATGGAATTTGGACTGGAGAAAGAAACGGAGACGAAAAATTCAGTCAAGGCTAGAGGTGTTAACGGGTACAATAAAAGTCAGACGAAAGAATTTTCATACTAATATTTATTACAAATTATTATTATTTATATTTTATCTTTACCCGCTATGAATTATTTTATCCGTACTATATTCTTACCGTTTTGATTGTCAGATAATGAATATAGCAGGTAAAAAAACAGATAATACTAATATAATAATTATTTTTTATTATTTACTAAATAAAACATTAAAACACATTCATTTGAACATATATATACGTGTTTTAAAGATTTAAACTATATGAAATTTGCTGGAATTTATTTGTGTTTTAATGGTTAACTAAGTGTAACACAACTACACAATTACATATGATGGTTAATTGTCTAAGCTAAAACAATTAATGAAATACATTTTCCAAAAAAACTAAGAGTAGTTGGAAAACGAATATTCATTACTCATTAATATGTATAATATATATAAATTATTTTTTTATGATTATCCGATCGGGTAACGGGTACGGAATAGACTTTACCCATACCCTTATCCGTTTAGATAACAAAAAAAATCTTAACCCGCACCCGCACCTGATAAGTTTACGAATTTTTTTTTTACCCATACCCATTTCAACGAATATGGTACGGGTCGGGTAAACAGATAATAGGGTGTCATTGACACCCATAGTGAAGGCATGATAAGCACGTTTACAAAAAATATCTTTAATTACTATTTTTGAATTATTTTGAGTGGCTAAGATCAAAATGGTAGTTCCTGAGCTATGGTCATACCTATTCGATTTTGTGATTTTTAAAGTCCAAATAGTCGATCAAACCGTTCAACATGATATTTATATTAAAATGTGTTTGGAGACCAAATTTTTCATTTTTTGAATTTTTTTTTACTATTTATTAAGATGGTTTGAAAATCGTTATCTTCAATGGTCCTAAAGTTTTTTTTACTGTTTATTAAATTCAACGATTTTCAAACCATCTCAATAAATAGTAAAAAATTCAAAAATATGTAAAATTTGGTCTCCAAGCACATTTCAGTATAGAGATCACATCAAACGGTTTGAATCGACAATTTGGACTTTGAAAATCGCAAAACCAATTAGTAACACCAAGGCTCAGGAACTACCACTTTTTTTTTTTTTGAAAAGCTTGGCAACGGCTGCCAAGTCGGTTGTATTGATAGAATGAAACAACTATTACAACATTTGTGTCTTCCAAAATAGCAAAAACATTTTACAACACTGGAAACTTTAAAACTGTAAACCCAGCTTAAAGAAACCTAACAACCCATAACATTGAGGAGAAGAAAGTCCAATACCAGACAAACATCCAACAAAAAGAAAACAGAAAAACATCACTGTAAGCAGCAAGCATTTTTAGCAGTGAGCCATCCATTGTTCCGCTTCATACCAGATCATGTTGGCCAATACCTGTGGTGCTATCCTGCGACCTGAGAAAATCTTCGCATTGCGCTGTTTCCATGTTGACCAGCAAACGCATAAAAATAGAGTTTGGCCCTTTTGTCTCCACTGGCTGCTCCGGCTTCTAGGAACTACCACTTTGATCTTAGCCAACCTCTCTCTCTCTCTCTCTCTCTCCTCTCTCTCTCTCTCTATATATATATATATATATATATATATATATATATATATATATAGAGTTGGGCTACGGTGCTTCGCGAAGTAAAGTGAGTGTTTTATTTCACACTCATATTTTGCAATTCAAAGTTCAAAATGTCGATCCGAACCGTTCAATTGATCTCCATATTAAATTGTGCTAGGAAACCAAATTTTACATTTTTTTGGAAATTGTTTACTATTTTGTAGAATTTTTGAAAATCACTGTTTTTCAAAAAAATCTTGGACCATTAAAAACAACAATTTTCAAAAATTCTAAAGAAATAGTAAAAACTTCCAAAAATGTAAAATTTGGTCTCCAAACACAATTTAATATGGAGATCAATTTGAACGGTTCGGATCGACATTTTGAACTTTGAATCGCAAAATATGAGTGTGAAATAAAACACTCACTTTACTTCGCGAAGCACCGTAGCCCAACATATACATATACATACATACATATATATATATATATATATATATATATATATATATATATACATGGACAGTGCTACGGTGCTATGCATAGCATAGAGGCCTCCGTGCTACGGCTCATTTTTTGAGTTTTCAAAATCCTAACGGTCGATTCGAACCATTCAACATGATCTCCATATGGATATGTACTTGGAACCCAAATTTTAAATTTTTTAGAATTTTTTTTACTATTTATTAAGCCACTTTGAAAAAATAGTAATTTGTACACAACAGTAAAATCTTCTGGACAATTGGATCAGCAATTTTCAAAGTGGCTTAATAAATAGTAAAAAAATTCTAAAAAATGTAAAATTTGGTTTGCAAGTACATATTCATATGGAGATCATGTTGAACGGTTCGGATCGACCGTTAAGATTTTGAAAACTCAAAAATTGAGCCGTAGCACGGAGGGGCTCTATGCTACGCGTAGCATATTAGCCAGATTCTATATACATAAACATACATATATATATACATATATATGAGTAGAACTAGGGTGCTCCTAAGCTCACCAAGCCCTTCGTGAGCGCGCCTCTAAAACCTATCGAATTGACTTCAAACGACATTTTCAAACCGTTAGATGTTCAATCTATATTAAAATGTGCTTGGAGACCAAATTTTACATTTTTTGGAATTTTTTTACTATTTATTAAGATGGTTTGAAAATCGCTGTTTTTATTAAAATTCTGCACCATTGGAAAACAGCGATTTTCAAACCATCTTAATAAATAGTAAAAAAATTCCAAAAAATGTAAAATTTGGTCTCCAAGCACATTTTAATATAGATTGAGCATCTAACAGTTTGGAAATGTCGTTTGAAGTCAATTCGATAGGTTTTAGAGGCGCGCTCACGGAAGGGCTTGGTGAGCTTAGGAGCACCCTAGTTCTACTCCATATATATATAGTGGTTGGCTACTCTACTTTCATAAGCATATGAGGGCATATGCTATAAGTCATTTTTACGTTTCCAAATAGTCGGTTTCAAGCGCTCAATATTTTCTCCATATTAAAATGTGCTTGAAGACCAAATTTTACATTTTTGGAAAATTTTCACTATTTGTTTAGAATTTTTCAAAACGGTGTTTTAATATGACAAAAAAATCTAAAAAAATAAAAAATATCTGAAAAATACTATTTTGAAAAATTCTAAAAAAATAGTAAAAAATTCCAGTAAATATAAAATTTGGTCTCCAAGGACATTTTAATATGGTTTCCAAGAAAATTTGTTTTAAATTAAATACTAAGAAATTTGGGTAGAATCAAATAAAATAAGATTTCAATCGTTGACTGATTGCTTCAAGTCATTCTAAATGGAAAAAGAAAAATGTGCACTTCAGAGGGATTGAGGGAACGATTCCATAGGAGTTAGTTACAGCCTCCAACTGTCAAAAACCCATTTTTATTTAGCGAGAATTTCTTGTGTGCTCATCTAAACTTTCAAAATAACCAATTTCTCTGTGAAAACTCTATAATATATTGAATATCCCATTTAAACTTAATATGTTTTCTTATATCTCTTTTTATTTGTTTAACATTCACTACTACAGAAAAAGAGATTGCACACGTACATTAATGGAAGAGCTACACGGATTTCCTGCCATCTTTAAAGCAAGGATGTATGAATAGGTAAGAAACTACACACGGATATTTAACCGTGTGTGATTATAATGATTTCTACACGGATTACTTTGTAAACCGCCGTGTATAATGACCTGCCGGTGTCGCTCTCCAAGTTACCTAGCTACACAGATATTACCTAAACAACCGTGTACGATTACTCTTTCTACACGGTTTTGTATTAAAAATCCGTGTAGCTACTTAGCTATCATACACGGACGTTTGGTAAATATCCGTGTATAAATAGCTAATATTTTTTTGTATATTTTGTTTTTCGCCTCCAGCATTGCTATCATACACGGACATTTTAGAAATAATCTGTGTATGATTACTCTTTCTACACGGATTTGTATTAAATGTCCGTGTAGCTCTCTTAGCTATCATACACGGACATTTGGTAAATATCCGTGTTAAATAGCTAATTTTTTTTTTTGATTTTTCTATCATACACGGACATTTGTTAATATCCGTGTATAAAAAGCTAATCTCTTTTTTTTGTATATTTTGTTTTTGGGCTAGCCTCCAGCTTTGCTAGCCAGTTTTTTGCGACAGAATTATACAACATTTTCATTTAGCCGAGAATAAAGCAAGAACAGATTAATTAGCAAGAACATTTTCAATTAATTATACAACATTCATATAGCAATAAATTCATTCGAAACAGATTAATTAGCAAGAAATACATATACTAAATTATACAATATTTTATACAAATCTATGCAAATCCATATCGAGGATTACAAAATTCCATGGTAAACCACATTGCCCACATGCACCGCACATCGTCGATCTGATCCTCAGTGTAATGCGGTTACTTTGTCACATTCTACAATTATAATTTGATAATAGTTAGTATTTCAGAAAAGGTAGATATCAATTGCTTATTATATAGGAACAATTAATATGAAGTACATACCGCTTTTGGGAATAGGAATTGTATTCTTTTGACAAAGTCAAACATGAATATCATCGTGTAATAAGCGCATTCCTAACTCTCCAACTGTTGCGGGCTCTGAAATTTACATTTAGCGGCCTTTGTTAGAATGACAATAATTTTTTGAACAAGATATGAAATTACTAACTCATAAAGTGCTCACCAACATCCACTTCCAATTCAACTTATTTTTCTTGCGCGTGCCCGTGCTATGCAATCCTCCCTCTTTAATATATTTCGCAAAAGCCCTTACAAAATTGAGTGAATGTAATTAGCAATTTTATAATTTGATATGATTGAAAGAAATTCAAACCTAGTGAATTACTATTGCTTACTTATTCACAAAAGGGAAGATAACTTTGCACTTGTCAAGCGCGATCCTTCCTTTGGGCTTACAAGAATCAACAATGATGCCCACCATTTAGGTACGGCACAATGATAATCGAACACCAATGTTTGCTGTGGGATCGAGGAAAAGAATTATAGTACTTTAGCATATAATAGTGACACAAGTGTTTGCTATGGTTGATGGTGTGATTTCATTTTATTTTGTTTAACTTTTATTTCCTTTATACAATTCTTTAATTAAAATATAAACAACACATAAGTTAAGATTATAACTAACCTCTGGTGGTATGGCAGGAGAATGAATTTCTTCTCCTCCGCCTTAGCACGATGCATCGCAGAAACACATGTACTCGATAGCCATATCCGAATAACATGTCACTGCCGTAGAACTCACTTTCTCGGGGTCCAGAAATATGCACAAGTTCTTGTTTTCAACCATCTCATCACAATTTCAGATTAGCTTCCTGAAAACTCATCATATTGTAATTAGAATATATTTGAGTTCTATACAATAATGAAAATAATTTTTTTATCACTAACATGAGGAAAATGGTGATGAATGACACATCGAGCCATTTGTCGGATGACGAGTGGTGGAAGAGGTCCTTGAAGTCTTTGAACGACAGCAGGAGATCCCTGCCTTCGTGTAGAAACATTCTAGGTGGGACAGGGATGATGATTTCCTCCATGCCTTCGGGCACCGTCATCAAGTGGTCGTGGAGAACGCGCAAATCATTGGGCAAACAGCTGTATTCTTCTTCGGTGACCATAGGACGGGGCGGTGATTGTGGGGCGTTAGCCCTGACGTCGCAAGCCACCTCCTGGCGTACCGGTGACATCGCCGTACTGGTGACATCATCTCCTCGTGTCTGTTTCAAATTATAAATGGATTATTCAAGTATTTCAAAAAGAATGATTTGAATGTAACAAAATAAATGGATTTTTTTATGGATTACCTGATCCAAAATAATCTGACTCTTGGGCCATTGGACAAATGACATCCGTGCCTCATCAAGCACACGCATGTCGTCGGTAGGGACAAGAAGGGGTACGCGCTGCCATCCATCCACGACTAACTCAACCTGCACGCATGCATGGTCGGGCCTTAGCTGACCAATACACTTGTGGCTCCTGGATGTACAACGCCCTTAGCAACGTTCAGAGGAACACTATCAGGCCACAGGACGAGGTCGCATGCTCTGGGGTCCTGCAATTATTAGAAAGTTGTTTATTTTAATGGTGCGATATTGTCTAACAAGGTTGCAAACAGGTTTTAATTACCTTTATATTATGAACAAGTATTGATTACCTTGAGATTATCGAAATCGTCTAAGGCCCACGTGCCGGATGCTTGACTACTTCGCCGAATTCCCGGCGAAATGGGAGGTGGTTGCTCGGATGGCTGCGTAGTTGCTGATCTTAATTTTGGCTCAACAACCTTGATTCCATCTCAGCAAACCTTGCGTCGTACTCTTTGCTCACCTCCGCGCGTATCTGCGCAACTATCTCATCTTTGTTTACCTTGGCACGAGATTTCTTCGAGGTTTTTGTCCCTCCACTCGGAACACCTCCTTCCAGCCCCTTAGCCCCCTATACCCCTTACTCGACCCGTGTGTTCTAGATTCTCGAGCACTGCGGACAAAGGCAAATGATCAAGTGATGTACTTTCGGAGTTATAATTTTCGGGTGAATGTCACAAAGTAATAACAAAGGACTCTTACCATCTTTGAGCCACGGGTTGCAAATCCTTTGGGAGTACTATCCTCCCGTCAGCGGTTACCTCGGATCTACCCATGAACCAATCTTGGCCCCTAGGATTTTAGATCCTAACCACGGGTGAGTCAGAATCCTTGTTTTGCTCCCAGTATTTCCTCTATTCTGCCGACTTACCCTCGTAACCAGTTGACCCTAGATGGTGTGGGTACTTGTTAAAGGCAACGATCCTCCTGCCTTTATCACTTTTTGCTTTCACAGAAACAATGCAACGATCAGTTAGTTTTAGAAAGATAAGTACATATCGAGAAAGAATAAGCATAAATTTGGCACGAGTTAGATACCTGGAACTCTTTGGTGGACTTCAAAGCTTGAAACGCCTCCCAGTCCTCTTGTTTTAGCCATTTGTAGTAGCCTACCGGATTTCTCCCTTTCTCCATGAAATCCGTCTTCAACGTGCTCTTGAATTGCTTCCAACCCGCATTCATTATCCTCAAAGTCTTAGCCTTTGGAACATCATTCGGGATGTTCCACTAAGCCTGATTGATGCCAAATTTAGTGTATTCAAGTATAGATACATCAGTGAAAATAAAGCAAAGAGTTGTTAGGCACTTTACCTTCACCATGTTCCACCACTCGTCCTTCTCCTTTTCCTCAAAATGATCCCATCTCTCTACAAGGACACTCGCCTTTTGCTTCACCAAACTCGTACACCAATTTGAGTACGTCATCCGTTTGGACCCTGTGCACGCCCGTCTTCCGTGAACCAGATTTCCAACTGCTTCTGCTCGGACGTGCCCGTGCACATTGTCGGACCTCTTTTCCTTCTTTCTGATGAGGCAGTAGCTTGCTGCTCCTCTTCTGCCATCATATCTACGTACTCATCCTCAACCGACATGGTTCTGCATGAAATAAAATATTGTTACATATCTTAAAATTACCTCTAAATCCATGAGGTTTAAATGCAAAGTTTTGACCATAACTATTCTAATGCAAAGGTTTAAATGCAAAGTTTTTTAATTGCCAATATATATAACACAAAATGAACAAAGAGCCAAATATATATTCTAATGCAAAGTTTTTAATCTATTCTAATGCAAAGTTTTTAATTGCCAAATATTATAACACATTTATTCTAAGATATATATAACACATTTAATTGCAAAGTTTTTTAATCTATTCTAATGCAAAGTTTTTTAATTTATTCTAATGCAAACTTTTTTAATTGCCAAATATATAACACATTTATTCTAAGAATATACATAACACATTTTTAATTGCCAAATATATATAACACATTTAATTGCAAAGTTTTTTAATCTATTCTAATGCAAAGTTTTTTAATTGCCAAAATATATAACACATTTATTCTAATTGCCAAATATATAACACAAGATGAACAAAGTTTTTTAATGAACAAATATGCTAAAATGACCTCTTGCTAAAATGAACAAATATGCCAAATATATATAACACAAGTTTTTTAATTACCTCTTAAAATTTACTCTTTTCAAAATAAATAAAACTAGTATTTGAGCTTTAGTATTTTCACAATGATAAAATAAATCAAGTAATTGAGCTTTAGTATTTTCACAATTGTCGTTTGTTGGGATTAGAAGAGAATTTTCACGGTTAAAAGAATCTAAAGCAATCAC